>JACSYO010000333.1:4325000-4452500 GCA_016806645.1 Ophiodon elongatus
TCACCCCTGCAGCTCTGGAAGGCTCATTCCGAGGTGACGATTTTATTATTTTCAGGTGATTTTACACGAAAAAAAAAAGGTACGTATCAATATTAAATTACAGCTCTGCCAACAGATCCCCCCTAAATTCTACACATTGGTTTTAATTAGTTGAACTGCTTTGTATTTGAAGTTTTTCATCTGTAAGTGGAACCTTTTTGGGTTTCGGTGGTAAACTCACATTGATATGGTGAAAATATAGAGATTTGGCCTTTGAGGAGTCATTTGGGGACATCGAGCAGAACACTCAATGGAAGGTAAATTTGGGAAACATCAAAATAAGTGTTTACAAAAACATTATTCAACGATGTTAAAATGTCATGCTGCTGCTGTTTTTTGCTGATATCTGAGGACCTGACCTGAGATCAGTCTTCCCGCCTCCTTTCACCTTATCACCTGCATGTCTGCCCGCTTCTCATTAACATAATTAGTATTTGCTGCACACCGGGAGGTTAAAACAAACGCCCCGCCCTCTTTGGGTGAAGGGCCAACAGAGTCACAAAGTCGGCCACTAACAAGCATGAGGCCGCACGAGACTCCTCTCGCGCTAATGGCGGCGGCGTGTCTCCTCGGCTCGTGCGCGCTCTCGCACGTGGAGGAGATAAGGAGCCAGGAGCGGCTCCTCCTCGGCTCCCTGGGGCTCCCCGAGCGGCCTCAGCCCGCGGGGAGCCAGCAGCCGCGGCGCCACGTCCCCTCCGCCCTCTGGAGGATGTTCCGGAGGTCAGAGGGCAACCAGGCCCGGGAGAGCGACCCCTGCACGGTGTCCGAGTACGGAGTCCGCGGCAACATCATCCGGTACGTGCAAGACCAAGGTAGGTGATCACGTGAGTGTGATGTTGATTGGTTGTAAAGGCTCAGTTGGCTGCATCTAAGCCCTTAACGTTTTTAAATCCACTTGTTTTTTTTTATTTAATTGTTCTTTTAAGATACAGTTCTTACAATATGCATAACTTTATTTACAACATAGCATGCCAATTATTTAATCGACCACATCTAGTACACCACACATAATTACATTTAATTTAAAGTTGAATAAATAGTAGGCCCATGGGTGAAACTTTACTATCAGCATCAACATGCAGTTTTAAAGATTTAAATAAATGTCTATCGCCAAAGGAGGTAACACAAAGGTGATTTGAGCCAATGGCGCTCTTATGCAAATATTGGAATTTAATTGTATTTGCACTATATATCGCACCACGTCTGTGGTGACCTTCCCCTAAAAAAACCAAAACCTGAGCACAATTCATTTTTGTTTTTTAAAATCAACAAGGATTGAAATCTAAAGGTTTGTTGTAATGTTGACGACCCTGGTCGATCGTTGGTACAGATAGCGTGAGGGTATGGTGTTTCAGTAAATTGCTAGTTTAAATAAATTAGTTAGTTAATTAGTTTGTAGTAAGTTCCATGTGGTGTTTTGGTTGTAATTCTCATTTACTTGCATATTCCTCTCCAGTTAATGATGGCCCTCCAGTGGCCCAAATAATGTGTGAGAGACTACGCAGCATTATTTGTTGATTTGATTTTAATTTTTTTAAACTGACAACAAAAGTCTTGTTATTTTAAGGTGTTTCCAATAAATCATACTGCACGTGTGTCTTAGTTGTAGCCTACTGCTTAATTCTTCTTCTCATGATTCAGGTTGTCATGCATCACTTTTCCTCTACGATTGAATAGATAACTCCCCGCCCCGCTGATTTTCTTTTCTTTTGTTGTTGCAGGCAGGCTGGTATCTGGCTGGAGCAGCAGCTGTCAGGCTTGTCAGGAGAAGCAGCTTTACTTCAACATGTCTGTCCTGCAGCCTGTGGAGCTGCTGTCTCTGGCTCAGCTGGAAATCAAGTTCCACTGGAAGCTCCTGCAGGGGCCCCGGGCCCTCAGCGTGTCCCTGTACAGAGTGATCCGGGCCACGCTGAGGGGAGCCGACCCCAAGGCCGGCCGCCGGCTCCTGCTGTCCCAGTCGGTGTGGCTGCAGCCCGAGTCCACCACCGTCGCCATGGACCTCACCGCGCTGGCGGAGGTCTGGCGCCAACCGAGCCGCAACTACGGCCTGCTCCTGGAGCTGCTGCCCCTGGAGGCGGAGCCGGAGGAGCTGCTCCCCTTCCACCCCGGGAACTCCCTCCCGCTGGAGCCGGCCTCCTCCCTGCCGCTGGTCCAGGCCTCGCTGGTGGCCGTGTCCCTCAACCCCCACCAGTGTCGCTCCAGGCGGCGGCGGAGCGCCGTCCACCTGCCCGTGACGCCCAGCAACGTGTGCAAGGCCCGCCGCCTCTACATCGACTTCAAGGACGTGGGCTGGCAGGACTGGATCATCGCGCCGCAGGGCTACATGGCCAACTACTGCCACGGCGAGTGCCCGTTCCCGCTCAGCGAGAGCCTGAACGGCACCAACCACGCCATCCTGCAGACGCTGGTGCACTCCCTGGACCCGCACGGCACGCCGCAGCCCTGCTGCGTCCCCATCCGCCTCTCCCCGATCTCCATGCTCTACTACGACAACAACGACAACGTGGTGCTCCGGCATTACCAGGACATGGTGGTGGACGAGTGCGGGTGTCGGTGAGGGTTGGGCTGGACGTGTCTGACGATGTCCACCAGTCGACGTGACCTGATGCTGTTTTGATTGTTTGTCTGATTTTTGTTTTTTAGGTTTTCGGTGTACAATGTTCTTTTGCAGTCCAAAGTTTTTAAAGAATTTAACATTTTGTATTTGTTTGTTCTCCCAAAGATGGAGACGCATCTTTTTATGTGACTGATGATGTTCATAAAAAAATTGTAATAAAGCCACACTGGAGGAGTGAATTTGAAAGATCAGTCACTGTCTTTACTCCACACTTCAGGGCCCAGACCCCTTCAGCTGAAGGGGTCTGGGCCCTGGCCAGGTTTTCCTCTCTTATGGGTCCCTCTAAGGCTTGGTGGAACATAATCCAGAGTTTTCTTTCAACAAGTTCAACTTTGTCTCTGGAAAGATTGCCTATCTTTGTGGGTTTATATTTCAGTAATCTTTCCACCAACAAAATTAAGAGACTGAAGAGTCGAGGTTATCCAGAACCACAAGACATATTTTCTAGATCAGTGCTAGTGTAAAACTGAGTAACTGGTCTTTCCTCCTCTCCCATGTCCCTAGTATGCTGCTCTGCATGTTTAGAGCAGCATACAGGGGTGGGCGGTGGGGGGGAGGGGTCTGCTAATACTAATAAATCAACTATTCAAATCACAATTTTGGCCTGAAGATAATACTTCGAGGAAAACAAATGTTCATTTTGAAAGCGCCGTTGTGATATTTGGATCCTTAATACAGTCATC
The DNA here is from genome assembly GCA_016806645.1 of Ophiodon elongatus. Lineage (NCBI taxonomy): Eukaryota > Metazoa > Chordata > Actinopteri > Perciformes > Hexagrammidae > Ophiodon > Ophiodon elongatus. The sequence continues at coordinate 4,328,340 of JACSYO010000333.1, forward strand.
ATGCCAGCTTATACATTTTTAGAATGTAAAAATTCACTGCTTATTGTGGATCGTTGCGTGAAAGTAAAAATGGATTCACATCCTCAGAAGTTCGGTGTGCCTGAGCCTCTGCGCGTCGCTGCCCGTCTCCCTGTGGTTTCACCGGCAGAGACCGGCTCCTCTTTTATCAACTAAAGCAGAAATTAACTCTTATCTCACCTCCCCGTCTGATAACACCCCCCCTCACCGAGCCAGACAGACCACTGGGGTTGCCGTGGCTACCAGCCGTCGCCACGGCAACCGGGAGAGGCTGACAGGTTGTAGTAATTAGTGAGAGAGGGGGGGTGGGGGGGGCAGCGATAGAGTTTGGGGTGTGAACGAGGGGGGAAGAGGAGACCTTTTACATAAAGGTAAAAAATAGGCTGTGATATTCTAACTTTTGGTCCCTGGAATGGGTCAAGCTCCTAAAACATTCATATAATGCAACCAATAGGATCAGCATGACCAACTATGGCCGGTAAACCGACCTTCACGTGTAAAAGAGGGAGAAGAGCCTTTAAGGATGTTTTTTATGTGTACATGACAGATTATTGCTGTTTCAACACCATTTTAACTGCAATATTTGGACACTTAAGTACCTACTTCACATTGAAATATTGTCATTTAAATTACTCAGTAATCACAGTAATATTTCAATTGCATTTCAATTCTTTATTTTCAAACTCGGAGCTGCCCAGTCCAAGCAGTGTTCTTGGCCCCAGACTAAAATCAGACTTAACATATTTAAGGGGACATATTATGAAAAATCACTTTTTTAAGTGCATGTGAACATAAAATTGTATATCTGGAGTTCCTACTAACCCACAAACGGAAAACCAGTCAGTTTGTTGTGGGAAAACATCCAATTTAATTTGGCTCCCCTTGATAATGTCACACACTCCACCCATGGCTGGAGAACTACCTTTGCAAAGGTGTGTCATGTTTTTCTCGCAAGCCAATCAAGGCAGACTGGGCTTTTTCGGGAGGGGATCTTAAAGAGACAGGCGCCCAAAACTGAGCGTTTTAGTCAGAGGCTGAATAAAAGTATATTCAGACAAACCATGTGTGAGAAAAATAATGTGTTTTGTGAACATTAAAGCATGTAAACATGTTCTTGTAGAAACCCAAAGCGCAAGTATGAATACGAAAATGAGCATGATATGTTCCCTTTAAAAGACTTTTGATCTGAAAGCAGTTAAGTATTTTATTATATATTTTTGCATCCCTTCCTGTTTATTGCTCTGCCAGTTTTTTTTAAACATACTGTTTTCTTATTGTCCTCTGACGTGCAACACAACTGAGCTGAAACGGGAGATGAACGAGAGAGAGAGAGAGAGAGAGAGAGAGAGAGGGGGGAGAAGCACAGAGATAGACAGGAAAAGGAAGGAGCCTCAGGCTGTTCAACAGCACTTTGCTGTCAAAGACAAAGTCATTTCCACTTTACCCTCTGGGGCCCACAATACACACTCTATCTCAAACAGGCAGCCTCAGAAGTGTTTCCTTACTGTCTCTAAAACTAAAACACTCTCTCTCCTCCTCCTCGTCCCAAATGAATCTTCACTCAGTTACAGACGAGGCCACAGAGTCAAATTATATTTAAGCTTTACATCAGTGGCGAAGCCCGGGGACCCCCTGAGCTCCTTCAGCCCTCACTGGGTCTGGGACGAAGGGTACAAGTCTGCTTTTAGCCAGCCGATAGCAGCGGTCCACCACGGTTGGTCCTGACTGAAATATCTCAGCAACTATTGGATGACATTGTCATGAGATTTGGGACAGTGAATCATGTTCCCCAGAGGGTGAATCCTAGTGATCTCCCGACCGTTCCCCGTGCGCCACCATGAGGTTCACGTTTGTGGTTTTGAGTGAAATGTCTTGTGGCAACCAGGCCACCGGGTGGATTATCCATGACATTTGCTTCACACATTCACGTCCCCCCTCAGGATGAACTATATATATATATATATATATATATATATAGTAATACATTTTCCCCTGGTAACAAATTTCCCCCTGGATTGTGAGTCCTGTAATTCAAATATGATCTAACAAGCAGGCTACTGACTTGTTACCTGCAGCTAACAAAGCTAACAGTTGGTTGATATGGCAATTAGCTGATGAGCCAGTACGACTAACTCAATTTAGCATTTCCTCTCGATAAAATGTGTGTACTCTTAATGCCTGCTGACAACAAACAATACAAATGGATACACGCACACTCAATTCGTCAAAATCCTTGCTTTCATTGACTGGCGTCGTGACCAGAGTTCCGATGTTATCGGCTAATGGCTTCCTCTCTCCCTTCCGTCCTTCCTTCCTCTGCAGTTTCGCTCTCCCACGTGTTCGCAGTCAATGAGAAATGAATAATCAATACCAGTCGAGATGGAGCCTGTGGAGCCGGCATGACTCAGCCATCCTGACTGGCTTCTTCTTCTTCTTCTTCGACTGTATTTCTGTCTCCCAGCCCCTCTGTCCACTTCTGTCTCCAAGGGAAGGGACATCTTAATACCATAGCAACATTGATATTTTAGACACCAGTGTTCTTCTAAATTTGTAGCTTTATTTTCTAAGAAATTCTACGGTGGTGGACGTGACATTTAATAAAGCAATCATGCAACAAAATAAAGGAAAGGAAAAAAAGAAATGAGAAAACAACGCGGGAAACTACATTTATTCAAGCCCTGCACTCAAATTGAATTATCAGATGCTTGGACTTTTACTGTTAATATTTCAATTTTATGCACATTTTTACTTCCCCTTCACAACATTTCAGGTTATTTCAGATTATTCTAAGAGCTATACTTTTACTTAAAAGATTTAGCAAGTACAATAAGTACTGAATGAGCTGAGACAGAGTTTATTTTGAAGTACCAAACGGTAGAAAGAAGCAGTTGGATTCAGCTCCACCTGGATCAGCTTCAACATTATTCTGCCTCTGGGTTACCACATTCTTCAACCCTGAAATAATGAGTACAATTACAGAGTCTAAAGAATCTAAATACTGTTCCTCTATCAACCAGCAGAGGGCAATGTGGCTTCAGCTCAGAGTCCAGAGCTGACTGGCTGCTGTAGCTCTCTTTGTATCCATTTGGTTTGACGTGTGTGTGGGGCTCAAGGCTAACTTTTTTATTATTTCATAATTTTATCAAGCTGTAAGTGTGTCAATAAAACATTTGAAACACAGTAATGACCAATGGGGTCGGCCCAATCAGAACACAAGAAGCAATGCACCATCATTTCCAAATTGACTGACAGGTCTTCAAATGTACATACTTACACTTATTAACATCACAATTAATGTTTGCTGGTTCTGTACAAAGATGTATTCATACATAAACCAATTTTCAAATAAAAACAGCTTATAGGCACAAAAAAGCAGATTTTACATTTCAAACTCTGAAGTCATCAATTATGCCTGAACTTTGTGTGGAGAAATATAGACATACAGATTGGACCTGTATAAAAAATAATATATATATATATATTTTCCATACAAAAATGGTCTCTGAACATTTCTATATAATCAATAATGAACAGCTCACAATGGCTGGAAAACACAATTCAGCATTTAGCTGCTACAAAGACATATTTCCTTCATAAATTGGTGGAGACCAAAAACAGAGCTCAAAGGAGAGGGAATATCAAACTTACATAGTGATCTTAAGCACATCTCCAAATGAATGCAAATTATTGGAGGTAATACAAAGTTCGGAGAATCCAAAACTTAAAAAGACAGCGAAACGCTGTTCGGGGAATCGTTCTTCATGGTTGGCATGTTTTGGTGAGAGTTGTTGTGTTCGTTTATTTCTCTGTTATGCTGATGGCGGGAGGCAAAATCATGAGAGCCTATAGAGAAGTACAGTAGATAGACTTTAAAAGAAGGAATTGATTACCTAATGAGTGAGTGGTAACATCAAAGCTTTTCAAATTCCCAAACCCCAATGTAGAATATGGTATGTCAGTGTTGGCGTAGCTCGCTTACAGCTTCCATTAGATGTTGCAGCACCTTTAATAGGAGTAGATCATCACATGAGTGGCAAAGATGACAGCGAGGCACTTATTCTCTTTCAAACACACACAGACTCATCGTTCCATTGACCTCCATAGCGAGTACAGTAATGCCCCATTTGATAGCACAAGCACTCTGACTAATGTTCTGTCACCACACACACTCACACACACACACTCACTCACACACACACACACACACACACACACACACACACACAAACACACACACACACACACACACACACACACACACACACACACACTTACACACACACTTTTCTTGGCTCCCCTACTTCTAATCCCTTTACAGTGTGTGTCACACCAACATGCGTTTGGCACACACACACTGTCACCTAATCAATGATAATGGAATCACTGTGTATCCTGCCTGGTAACACAAGCCTCCGTGTCATTAACATGCTAACCTAAACTTTCGGTCACACACGCGTACACATGTTTGCATGTAGGAACATGTGTGTACAATCAACAGCCTACTAAGCCAGATGCAGCAGCTCACTGCGCCACGGGAAATCTAAATCAGGTTTTGATGAGAATTATTTTACTTATTCTTTTAATTATATTTAGATATAAACAAGGAATCAAAAGATTATGAGTAGTGAAAAAATGTGTCACTTTAATTAAATGACACATCATCACTCTCATCGACCTTTTCTGTTGCAGCATCAGGCAGTTGTTTTCAGCATAAAAAAATGAAGACGCTTACAACGTTGTTGAAGGAAGTTTAGCATTTAGCTGCTGAGGAGCCAGATATGTTCATCAGGAGTTGGTGGAGACCAGAACAGAAACATCAGGTGCACAGAAACATGACTCAGAATGAAGTCATGTCTGCTGGATGTGTAAGCATGGACTGTATATATAAGAAGGGGACGTAGTCATTGTGATGTCACCCATGGGTTTGTTGGCTTTTCTTGCAACCGATGAACGCTGTTACCATATTTGGAATGCAGAGGAGTGACGTAGTGACGCCGTATACGGCTCTGGTTGCGGCGGCGACCTGTCAATCACAGTAGCCCCGCCCTAAATCATACTCTGCTTTATGGCCTATTTGACTCTAAATGGACCATAATTTACTAAATGAACATCATGCTGTATTGAAGAAGACTTGAAACTAGAGATTGAGACATAAACTCATGTTTACAATGTTTACTGAGGGAATAAATCAAGAGAGAAGTAGAATCATTTCCTCATAGACTTCTATACAAATGGACGTATTTTTGCAACTGGAGGAGCCGCCCCCTGCTGGTCAGTTGAGAAAATACAAGTTTTAAGACAATTCATTACGCATTACTCGTCAGAACCGGAGGTTGCCTACTGTGTGTAAGTAGGCAGCTGTTTGCTAGCTATTATGTAGTGAACACAATAACTCGCTTCGTCAGTTTCAACAGATTTAAAGTGGAAGATTTAAATCTAGATTCAAAACTGATGTGTGATCACGTCAAAGGTTTGGGTAGGACTTGATCAAACTGTTCAGGAATTTGATTTGATGACTCATCAAGTCTCCTGAGAACCACAGCTGTTTTTGGTATTCGCCTCAGGTCACACCTCCTTCATCCACGTTGTGGAAGGCAGGAAGAAATGGATAAAGGATAGCAGGATGGTCGGAGCGGCGGCCATTTCTATGTGCACCGTTGCCCTTGAGATCGTTATCGTGAGCAGACTTCCAAATAAATTAAACTGACCTACGTAAGGTCGCAGACTCACTAAGGTGAGGTTTTACAGTAACAACTATAAAGCGAGCGACAGAGTAATAACATTACAAGGCGTAGGAAAGCACATTGCTATCACCAGATGAGCAAAAACTTTTTTGACAAGCTACCAAGCTAACTAGTCGGCCATCTGTCTCCCCGGAGCTGCAGTCCGCTCCCATTCCGGCGAGCTGTGACAACTCCTAACTGCCCCACTGATGTGGTTGTCGCCATAACAACTAACAACAATCCCCATTTTCTTTTTGTGCTCTAGTCAAATGACCACGGAAAAAACATGTCCATGTCTAATCCACTCCTATTCTGTTTCTATGCGTTCATCTGTGGGGAACGCTAAGATGCATATTTGCACCACTGTCAGAGTCAAACTCTCTCGACAGTGCCAACGTTTTAGGGCAGTGGGGGAACCGGGGTTGCTGGGACAGTCTATAAAGTGAAGACAGCTATCATATTAGCGGTGTTGTGCAACAGGAGGAGTCACTCCGTCACCAAGCTTTCCAACGTATCTTGCGAGGAAGCGTGAATGAATTTCACTTTGCCTCTTCCTGGTGTCGCAGGAAGCGGCAATCTGCTGTGCATCCATGACTCACTTTAGGGTCCGAAATGTTTGACCTGGTCCAAATAGAGCCCATGGAAATGCTTCCCAAACCTTAAAAAAAAAAAGAAGAAAACTGGCAGCACTGTGATGATCAATAAGTGAACAGCAAAGCATGTCATAATTCACATGTATCCAGACTGGATCTGTTCTAATTAGTCTGAAGAGGGAGAGGACGCCTCCTGCTTCAGCTACTCTGCTTAAGCAGAGGTCATCAGTGAGAGGAGGTTCTGGGCCGCTGTTCTGGGAAGCCTTTAAAAGCCGGCCTGCTCATTCCCCCTCTAGCACTCAGCTCCTGCATGGTCTCCGTTGGTGCTTTGTGCTGTTTTGGTATTTGTGGTGCTTTTTTTTCCTTTTTTTTTTTTTTTACAGTCTCAGATCATTCATGCACATACGATCATCACTGAAATCACAGCTATTTCACTTTTCTTTTTTTTGTGTAAATAGTTTCCTTCCTCACGTGTGTGTCTTCATCCTCCTTTGTCCGAGCCATGAGCCAGTTCATAACCCAACGTAAAACTTGAGTTAAAATAACGAGTGCCGTTGCTAAAGTACGCAAGTTACTTTAAAAAATAAATCAACAACGACTTCTCTTTTCACATGGGGAACGAGCAGCGGCCTCCTGGCTGGAAGATCAGTGTTGTTAGACCCCTCCCACCCGCCCGGTGTGGCCTTTTGAGGTCTCTATACTTCCTTGGTCAGAATTACGTGGATAACAGTTTTTTGTAGGTTTGTAGGTGTAGCTACGAATGTTGGATGAGACCAGACTGCATACCCATTTAAAATGGATCAAACCTGAACCAGGTCTGGGGTGGGTCTTGGTTTCTAGGGAACCGTGTGGACCTCCTGAACACCGACTCTCCAATCGTAACCAATCATGTCCCTCTGATAGCTACTGTGTCCCATAAACTAACGATATCAAGCGTGGTTTTAATCATGGATGGGGTTAGCGTGTCCATAATCACATTGGTGAATTGGATGATTAATTAATGCTCTGCATATGCCAAAGAGTGCAGTACATACATTTCTTCAGAAAGTGAAAATATAGACTTTGATACTCAAAAAGGATTCTTTGACACATTTGAGAGCGTGTAAGCGGGATAAGAACGTAGAGAAACATTTCTTCTTTGTTATTGCACTCTCTTTAATAGTCTTATCCATTCCTCAGTAAAAGTTGCTCCCAGCAGCTCCGCGAATGGGTCTTGAGAGGAAAAACTCTGAGCTCAGAACTATTCGGTGCCATTTAGAGGAACTCCTGGTGGTGGAATAAAAAATACTCTGCAAAAAACGGCCGCTGGATGTCAGCGTGAGCTGTGGCCGGCGGTGTCCTGTAATGAGGTGACAGCAGGTTGCACCAACACACACTTTTAACACCTCACCTGGACACACACACACACACACACACACACACACACACACACACACACACACACACACACACACACACACACACATACACATGGAGGTGACACCATTACCCCTGACCCTACAGCCTGCATCTGTGTGTGCCCAGGTGTGAATGTGTGTGTGTGTGTGTGTGTGTGTGTGTGCGTGTGTGTTTGTGTGTGTGTGTGTGTGTGTGTGTGTGTTTACAGTGGGAGGGGTCGCAGCAGTTGGGAGTATTTAATTACAAACCGTACGGCTGAGCTGCTGCTCCACGCTGATGCAGTTCAACACATTCCCATTAATTCTTGCACAAATATGATTTTAACGAGCCTCTAATAACTGTCACACAGTCAGACACGGGTCACCAGCCCTCTTCAGGTTTTACCATATCTGTGAAGAATGCTCTCTGTTCAGCGAGACGGCTCCATGACAGGAAGTGCAACGTCCGTCTTGACCTCCATTTATAGAACTGCCGGGGGACGGAGCGGCTCGGTGGATGTCCCCGTTGTGTGAATTCATTCTGCGAGTCGGGACAGGAAGAAGCCCGGAAGTTATTTCGTGGCTTTTGTAAACTTGTGGAATCGAAACGAGAACGTTTATAGTGATCCCGGTTATGTCACCGCCACCAGACCTATAAGGGCAAATCTGGACCGGCAGCAAAGGCCAGGAAGCACCGTGTATATTATATCTGTAGATAGGACCAAAGTTAGTGTCTGGCTCGGGCCAGAGCTGGTTCATTTCTCTGCACAATTGCACGCAATTCACACTCGTTAGGTTCTCTGATTAAAGCGCATGTTAATACCAACGTTTCACAATTTTCAGTAAAAATGACCGGACCGACGATAGATAACACCACATTTTGGGCCTGAAGAAAAATAAGTGCACATGAATTAAAATGATTTTAACGTCCATTCTCCATTAACAAAAACACCAATATGTACTGAAATGATATATAACTCAAAAACACACACTCACGTTATATATCTATATATATTAACACATGATGACAAACTGCCAAAAGTGAGTTGCGACGAGAAGCAGAAGTGAAACCTGGTGTTTCCTCAGGCTGCCTTGTGCTGTCTATTCAAACAAAGAGAGGCAGTCGTGGATGGAGACAGAAAACAGATGCGCTCAGGGAGAACACCTGCCGCGTTACTGTATGTGGAAACAGCCAATAAAAGGCAGTAAATGGCAAAGCTGTCCATTTAAATTCAGTTTTAATGATCATTCGCTCATCGTGGTTCTTTTGATGAGAGGTTTCCACTGCGGTGTAATGCTCATGTTGCGACCGTATATTGTTTATTCTTTTCTGTGCCGTGCTCTGTGAAATGTTGGGGTTCATTTCAGTTCTAATTGGACGTGAGAGAAAAGTTAAATGTTTTGTGCTTCTGCAGGTAACGGTTCTGTGAGAGATGAAGGGGTTCCTCCGGGAGAACACAACAGTCAGGTTTCCATCCTTTAGGTGGCGCGAATTCTCAGCGAATTTCCCCAAAACTAAATCGGCAGAAGAAGATGCAAATGAGCGCACGTTTCTATCCATTACTGTTGTGTGAATATGAGGAGCTGGGTGCCTTGAAATAATCAGTTGTTGTTGCGTGCTAATTCTCCAGTCGGCTGCCCCTGAACCCCTTACATCCCTCACTGCTGTGCTCAACAAAACTAACAGGCTCATGTGTGGTTTTAACCTTGAGAGGGGCTAGCCTGTCTCCAATACCATTTTAGAGGATAATGCATTTAAATTGATTATATTAAATTGTTATAGAAGAAGAGAGAGATGGGGGGGGGGGGGGGGGGGGGATGACGTAACGAAAAGAGCATGTCAGAACTCCAATAGAGGAAAACCATGTGGGAAACGTGATGGAAGTAAAACCTTTCAGTTATTCATCCGAGGAAGGTTGACGTCTCCTCATACGTTTACGTGTGTAAATCTACTTGCACGTTATTTATGTTCAAGTCACATGCTTCGTGTAAATCATGAAGTCTTTGTCGCATTTTTGGTTTTTCATTATTTTTCAACTCTTTTAATCTCGACTGGAACAACACACACACACACACACACACACACACACACACATACAAACGTCTGAATGAAGCTTTAGTCTCTGAGTCTGAGACGATGAAGAGGAGAACCTTTGCAGATCTTCACACACACACAGCGACAACCCCCGAACCAGAGAGACAACACATATAGAAGACGGGAAGACCTATATATAGATCGGTTGGCTGCTGAACTTTGTGTGTGCGTGTGTGTGTGCGTGCGTGTGTGTGTGTGCGCTCCCTGGTGAACACACTCCCCCCCCCTGCTGGGACGCTCAGACCAGCATGAGTAAGCACCCAGTCGGATTTACAGCATATTGATTAAATTAGCATTCGTTCCACAACCTGAATATTAACTCATTCAGCTCACACACACACGAGCACGTAGTGGGCGTACACACCAAGAAGTGATTAATTTCTCCTCAGAGAAAGAAAATTGACTCGATAGGAAAAAAAAGAAAAAAACCCACCGTCTGGTTTGTAGGTCAGTGAAAAATGGCAGCAGGCGATGATCACCTGTCCGCTCCCTGAGGAAGAGGAGGATGTTTTTTTTTTACCTTTTTATTTCTCCAGGGAATATTGACAAAGCTGATTTACAGAAAGCCCCCTGCACCTCATTTATGCAGGGAGCTGTCCAGTGCTCACACACAGTGAAACCAGAGCCCAGTGACCTGCCTCGTGTGTGTGTGCGTGTGTGTGTGTGTGTGTGTGTGTGTGTGTGTGTGTGTGTGTGTGTAGCAGGAAAAAAGAATCGCCTTTCTATCCACTTCATTTATTGTAGAAACACGACCAATTAGACAGAAAAAAACAAAAAAACAAGGAAGTACCGATCAGGTTCTCTTGTCCTTTTATTTCCTCTTGTACTCGATAAGCTCCCCCCGTGGAAGAAAAGCTCACATCGATATAAATGATTCTCTCGCCGCCCTGTAAGATACCGTTTTATGTGTGAGTCATAGGCGTGACTCAATGACAGAGTTGGGAATAAATAATAGATGAGGAATGCGAGCAAAGGTATTTGGTCCAAAGAGGAAGGCAGGCGTGAATGAGACTATGGCTCCCACATTTACTGTATTCTATGCCGACATTTTTTATGTCACAAAAAAGGCAAACATTCCACCTCTTATCGGTGCGTGGTGTAAAGACGGCGACTTGAGACAGAATGCATTCGTTATCACACGTTGAAGGTACCTTCTCGTGACAGTGAAGCCCAGCTGTTCCAACTTCTCTGAAACAAAGGGCTCATTTGCACCTGTTCCCTTGTTTTCCCTTTCTCCGAACACGGATAGCACAGCCCTACCCTTCACCGTGAATTATACCCCGCACTCACGCTGCACTTGACTGTGGACGGATGATTTAACTTCCGCGGCTGCACTGGTGGGACTTCCACCACTGAGACTCTCACTATATCTACATGCACATGCAAAGCGTGTAGAAAAATGTTCTTTCTTTTTTTTGGGGGGGGATTGGGGCTTGAGTTCTCTCAAGGCAACGTGAAAGTTCAAGCAGTCTGATCTTGAAATGAGTTATCCCTGCCCATCTGCTGCTCCTGGGCCGGCTCAAAGCAAACAATCAAACTGGGCGTGATTGTTTGTGAAACCTGCGAAGCCGTATGCCACCGAGAAGCAGGAGGATTTCGGGAGAACGGCCCGAGCTTTTGAACCAGAGGGGGCGGAATTAATCAGACACCTCGCCTCGACCGGGATTCAAATGGTTCAACGCTTGTGTCCGAGCTGGTGGATTGGAATCACTTCGTCAACTACCATGTTGTGAATTTAGTCTGTTCGCTCTTTGACAAACCAACGGGAGTGCAACGGCTGAGGCAAGACACAAATACGAACTCATGATCAAACGTAAAAGTCCGTATGCGTTCAGGCTGAATGTGAAACACCTTTTAGGGTTAGGTACAATTTAATGCAAAGTCAGTGGTAAGATGCGCACCAATTTGGCCCGGGTTGGACCAATTGCGGTGAAGGTGCATCCACGAAAGCTGAAAATGTTTCATAACCAAAGCAACAATACTGATTCTTATGATTATCTCACCATTACTATTCAGTCTACCCCTCTGTCCCTTACGGAGCGGTCTAACCCCTGACCACGGACTGTATAAAACATGGACGTAGTCTCTGTGACGTCACCCACGGGTTCCTGAAAAGCTGTTGTGAAGCTCAAACTGCATCGAGAAGTGAACTCCACTTCTAGGATAATCAAGAGAAGACTTACCTGACCCGAACAGGTGGCTCGTTTACAGAAGGGCGGGCGCTCTCCAAAAAAACACTTTGATTGGATGAAGGGTCCGCCAATCAAACTCTTACCGAAACCAGTCGGGAGGCGAGTGAAACAATCTTTTTCGATCGAGAAACGATCACACACACACCTCAGCCACGCACGCCCCGTAGCTGCCTGTAGCTCCTCCCAGGGCGCTGATTGGTCCAAATGCATTACTTTGAAGCCTGACAAGATGGGTTTACCTGCGACACGTGATACTGCGATTCTCCTGACATCGCGAGAATCCAGCTGCCGCTCAATGTAAAGACAAGATGGCGTTGAGAGGAAAGCACTTGATGTGGAAGTGAATGCAGCCTTTCTGGTCTTACTGGCTGTCCAACGCTGGCCAGTCTTTTTTTTGGTTATTGAACGCTCATCGTCAGCGCTTTGATCAAACTGAAGACCACGACCGCTTTGTTTGAGATGCATACGATTTCCCCACCAGCTGCTAACCAATTAGAAACAAGCATATCCTGTATAGCAGTATATATCAGGTTCAGTATCTGTACGCTTTGTGTGTCTATTATTGTTAGAACATTTGTTTGCAGGGAATAATTGAAATATCATTACATATAGGCGTTTTTATGTATATATTTAAATGTAAGGGTTTGTTGATTGTGATATTAAGCTTTATAGATAAAAATGTACTTGATCTATTCAACATACAAGGTAATTCCTTTTTTTTTTACTTTGCTCGCATCTCATGTGCATGTTGAGATGAAACCGAATCTCTTCCTCCTCCGTTCACAGCTCTCCTTGCCGCTGTAAGATGTGACATAATGCAATTATCACCATGGTGATCACTCGGAGACGGACCCTCTCTGGACAATGTCAAGCGTCTGTCTGTCTCCTCTCTCTTGCTCTCTCTCTCTCTCGCTCTCTCTCTCTCTCTCTCTGTAGATTTGATTCCAGACTTGAGAGCCGGAGCAGATGGACGACTCTTAAGCGCCTACACTAGAATATGAAAAGTCAAATCCAAGGGCAGGCTTTTCTGTCTCATGAGAAACAGTGTGAATGCTAAATGACAAAGCTTACATAAAAAAAACACCGGCTCAGGAGCTTTTTGTTACCAAAACGCGCCTTTAATAGAGGAGCATTATTCAAACAAGAAAGAGCACAGCTGCAATATCCCAACCCTTTTTCATATTAATTAAACCAAAAAAGCTGGAGGCAGGTAGTGACTTAAGCTTATCAATTGTGGAGACTTCACTCCCACAAGAACAAAGAGCAGGAACCAGTAATGAACACAAAACACAGCAAAGCTAATCCTGCTCGCCTAATGTAAGCAACCTCGAGGACTTTGATATTTAAAAAAAAAAAGAAGGGAAAAAAAAGTGCTCTCTTTATGGATAAGACGTGACTGGGCTTTTTTGTGCATTTATGTTGCTTTCGGGTGAGATTTAAAGCGTTAGGATGATCCGTTAGAGTCCTTTCTTGTTGCCGTTTTAATGAAAAATATGAATCCTGTTTTTCATGCTGGGTTTAACTACACCATGAAATGTTTTCTTCTTTAATGAGCTCAAAGGACTCAGCAATTCATTAACTGATGGTGAGGTCTGAAAATGCTAATTTCTGTTTTGACTGGCGTGACCTGTAGAAACTAAAGACTGAAAACGGAAACATATTTCCTACCTGTGCTGTTTTTAGCTACACTGTCAGTAACATGGTGAGCTAACGCTACTGCCTATAATTTAGCTCTGCCGCTTTCTGGTGTGTCCTCAGAATGAACCATTTGGTCATAATAAAAAACTGAGACAAAGAAGAGTCGTATCGTTAAACCGTTTTTGTGCCATTCCATCCATCCATCCATCCATCCATCCATCCATCCATCCATCCATCCATCCATCCATCCACCAGATGCCCTCAAGCCCTCCCAGCTGTCCCAGTCACCTGCCTCTCTCATTCGCCTGCTCACTTGTTTCCACTTTCCCCACCTCTGCCCTGCGGCATATAACCGGCCCATTTCCACACTTTCCCTTCCGTTGTCACTGTCGCTCATGTCTTTGCTTTCGAGCCGTCTGAACCTGAACCCGGTCTGTTCCTGCTTTTGTGTTACCTGTTCCTGTGCTTTGACCCGTGGCCTGTTCCTTGACCAGCTCACCCCGTTGCTTTCCTCCGGGATCTGTTTGACTGTTGGGACGGCCATCCTGTAAACCTGTTCCTTACCATCGCCTTGAGCAAATTTGCACGGGGTGTATTTGTCTACCTTTGAGTCCTCCTCCCTTTGTAGCCAGAATTTGCGAACTGTTGTAAGAGGACTGTAATATCCAGGTGCTATGGGCCCAAAGATGTAGAACTCTAAAGAGCTTGAACGACTTTCACTAGAATGAATGTATGGGGAGCTGGGGCTGCACGGTGGTGTAGTGGTAGCACTGTCACCTCACAGCAAGGGCCCAGGGTTCGATACCCGATCCCTGGCGGTCCTTCCATGTGGAGTTTACACGTTCTCCCCGTGGCAGCGTGGGTTCCCTCCGGGTTCTCTGGCTTCCTCCTACAGTCCAAAGACATGCAGCTCAGGTTAATTAGAGACTCTAAATTGCTCGTAGGTGGGAATGTGAGCGTGAATGGTTGTCTGTCTCTATATCTGTGCCCTGAGATAAACCCTGCCTTTGCCCAATGTCAGCTGTGATCGGTTAACGTTAGATATTATACCTTTCAAAAGAAATCAATGTTGACCGTCAGTAGGAAACAGTAAACAAACAGAAGGGCCTGGCATATATGAATCTGTTTGCGACCATATCAACAATACTGACGCTTACGAGTATTTTACCACTAATGTTGTTTTGTTTACCCCTCTTGTCTTTTTGGTGCGTTCTAACCGTAGACTGTATAAAACATGGACTCCGTGGTGTCATCCGGAGGTGTCTGTTGTGAAACACAAAGCGGGTGGCTCCATGTGACGACACAACCGCACTCTAAAAATTGGCAAAGAGGTGGATTGTGGGTGGAGACAATGGCCACGCCCTCAATTGTGCCTAACTTTAAGCCTTCATATAATGTAAATGGGTGAGTTATTAAGAAAATTAACCCCTGAATTAGAACTTCCGCATATACGCTTCGTTTTTCAGCACGAGCGGGATATTTTTCCTTGCTTTGATTAGTTCAGCTCCTTTTTATAGTCCACTGTAATGGAGTATTATCAAATTAATTTAAAGTCTATTAACTGTACTCCACGAGATAATAGAGCTGAGGGTCAGGGTTAAAACATCTGTGAGCGTGTTCTTGTAGCTCGGGGAGAACCGAGATGGAGACAGAGATTGAAAGAGAGAGGAGAATGAGAAGGAAATAAGGTCCAGTGCGTCCTAGAATAGAAAAAGAAAATCCATTTATCCTGAGAGGCCTGTGGGGCTGGAGGTAGCAGGAGTCCACTGTTACTCCACACACGCACACACACACACACACACACACACACACACACACACACACACACACACACACACACACATGCACACAAACCTCTCATCCTACTGGATGAAATGAATTCTTTTCCTCCTTTCCCTCTTTTTTCCCCCCCTTTACCTTTTTGCTTCAGTCAGCGCAGCCACAATAAATCCAACCTGGGCACAAATCCCATCACGTACACACACACACACACACACACGGACCCACATACACCCACACACACACACATGGACCCACAGAGTCATTCACCTGGTCACCTGCCTGAGGGGTTGTGATGCTGTTTCACTCTTTGCAGGGGTCTCTGTTTCCTGTCTGGCCGGCCACAGAGAATAGGAAGCCATCAATAATCCTGCTGGGAGCAAAGGAGAGGAGAGGAGAGGAGAGGAGAGGAGAGGAGAAGAGAGGAGAGGAGAGAGGAAACCAGGAGAAAAAGGGAGTGAAAAAGGGTAACTATAGTGAAAAAGAGAAGATAATTTGAAGCAAGAATTGGAGGAAATTGAAAACAAGGCTGAGGAGAAGACAGCAGAACAAACAAGAAGAAGAGAGGAGAGGGGAGGAAAGGAAAGGAAAGGGGATAGTGGAAGCAAAGAGAAGAGTGAAGATGGGAGGATCAGAGGAAAAAATTCAGATAAAAGGAGATAAATCATTGAATGGTGAGAAGAGAAGGGAAAAAGAAGAAGAAATAGGAAATACGGCTAAGAAGCAAAGAGAATAAAAAATAAAAACATGTAGAAAAGAGAGGAAACAAGGATGGAAGAGGAGAGAAAATTATGGAGGGAGGAAACAAAGAGAAGAGTGAAGACTAGGAAAAGAGGACAAAGACAATATGAGAGAAAACATTGAGGGGAGAAAAGAGAAGAAACAAGTTATGGAAGAGGAGAGGAAATAAAAAGGAGCGAGAGAGAGTAGAGGAGACATAAGTGACACCTTAATCCTAAAACTAAGTCTTAACCCTCGAGCAGCCGATTAAAGAAGTGAGGAGAGGACAAAATGTTCTCACTTTCCGAACAGTGTCCTTAATGTCAAGGCATAAAAGTCAAGCTGGTCCTCACAAAGATAGACGCACACACACACACACACACACACTCACACACACACACACGCACACACACACACACACACACACACACACACACACACACACACACACACACACACACAGAAATGAATGAGGAGACAGAAGTTAAATACCAGCTGTTTTTGCCCTGTTCTTCATTAACCTCCATGCTGAGTTTACTCTCCCTCCTCCCCATTTCCCCTCGAATCCATCCACTTCTCTCTCAGCCAAACTAAATCTTTTTCCTCGTCTTCCTCCATCCTCTTTTCCTATCCACCTGTCCCTCTGTCCCCGTCAACCTATTTCCTTCCCCTCTAATCCACCAACCTTCAAACCACCTCTAAACCCACCTCCACGGTCCAGAAATACCTTCTGCTCTCCTCCGCCCTCCGAAATAAGAGAGTGGCGGCCTGACCAATGTTCGAAATACCATCAAAACAGATAGATTGTCAAGTTTTCACCGCATTCCAAAGTTCACTTCTCTGCATGTTCAGGGTGTTTACGACGTTCCGTCGAGTGTAGAATTGAAGCCGTAAGCTCCAGAGGTTGAAAATGAAAACATAGGAAGGGTTGTTAATGGATAATATTATTCCAAAAGGGCAAGAAATGTTCATCTAGACAGGAAAAAAACCCCAAAAGTGTGTAATTTCAACATGGTCTGTTTTAAACTCTACATTTAACTCTGAAACTTTAACCTCTGTATGTTATTTGAATGCACCTCACTGCAGTTCTAGTTGACTGTTGCGCTCTTACTGCAAACAATGAATGCCGGCGTGTGCGATTAACTTTTATTGGCCCCACATGTGTCAAAGCACCTTTGGGCCAACCGTTTATTGCTGACCACACAGTTTGCTCTCGACCACATACCAACACAGTGGGACTGCAGCCAGAGACTGATCATTCCATTTCTTTTTTAGTCCCTTCTGGCTTTCGCTTCTGATGGAAATCCTCTTGAAGGGCACTTTGGAAATAATCACCCATCTGTAAGGAGAACGTTTGAGAGGATAAATGGAGGTCTGGAGACAGACAGTTACACACAAACATGTCCATCCACATGTGTGGCTCTGCCCGCCGTTTTTGTGCGGACTAATACTGCATCTCGGTGTTCTTCAACACTCGGCGTTCACACGTAGCAAGTATGGCAAAATGTATTTTATATACATAGTATACCCGGATGGTGTTGGGTCATAAACGTTGAGAGGGGAACGCTGGACACTTCTCAGCCCCCAATGGTCGCCATCTTGGCCACGTATAGTCGTGGAAACTTGTGGAGTTGGTGGTGTATCTTTCACCTTGCGTGAACACACGAGTAGAAGTAAAAGTAATTTCTGTTCAGTTTTAATACAATTGTCAAGAGAACAAACAATGCCAGCAGAAATTTTAGGCGGGTGACAATTGCGGTCGGATGTTGGTGATAGTGGCAATGGTTGTCATGGTTGCAATTTGACATTAAAGAGAAGAAGAGAAAGAAGAAGAAGAAGAAAAAAAAGAAGAAGACGAGGCGGTGAATTGCTGCACGACAGCTGTGTTGGATTTTATACAACCCTACCATGTCTAATTCAAGCACTACGCAAGTAGGCACAGTGTCGACACAGTGTACCACATGGAAGTGTCCTATGAATCGGAATGGAGACACAGCTTGAGAAGATGGATACGAGAACGTCACCTGTCGAACAATTCAATGTTGTACATTTTACCTCCGTGAAAGTTTCAAGAAATTATGTTGCATTTTAATATTGGGTGCTATTATTTTATACCACATCATGGCGGATCAATGACCCCAATATACCGTAGCCTCAAAGATGACCAGGCCGTCTCATTTTCTTCCTAGACTAGCAGATTTTTATATCCACAACTGATACTTTTCTAAATCCCCAATGAGTTTGCTGCCTTTCCTTTAACAAAAACAAAGTCTGTTGCACTCTTTAAGGCTTTAAGGCCATATGTATTTTTATTAGGTGTATGTATTTATATATATACTTATTTATATTCTGCATCCTTATTTATATCCCGCGTCCTCTCCTCTCTCTATTATTCCTTTATGCGCAATTATATCATTATATTTTTCAATGTATCGTACCTTTTATGCTGTTGTTCAATTGTATGTTTTTCATCCTTTTTGTCGCATACATTTTTTTCTCCAATAGAGTTGAATAAAAAAAAAACGAGTTTCCACATCACCTGACCTGCATCTCATTATTCTGTGATGGTACAATGCAAACTACCGAGCCAACTCGCTCCTCTGATTAACTGATGATTACTTGTTAATTAAAATGAATCGTCTAATTAACTAGAATCGCACTTGCGGTCCCTCAGAAGTGCAATAAAAGCAATCACACGAGAACACAAACTATTATCAACTCAACTTCATCAGTTCCTCAATGCGGGGGGGAGAGGGGGGGAGCAAATAGGTGAGAAAAGGCCCACATCCACCTCTGGACCTCCGGGGGCTGGCAATATTTACTGTTTCTTGGCCCCGAGTGAGCTGTTTCTAGGGGAGGAGGGGGACCTGAGGTTCTAACAATACCCCTGCCTCAATATATTGGTCCATGAGTGTGATGGAAATAGATTCTTATTAGTGACTAACATTGGGGGTAAATTTGGCTTGGGACCCAAAGGAGGGCGGTAAAGTTTTGGAACAAGACTGGAAATAAATCTCCCATTTGGTGAGGAATGGTAATGACCTCTTAAAAATGGCTGAAGCTGTCCCCTTTTATCATGCTGCTAAACTGCAGCACCGGCGCAATCATTTCCAACAAGAGTGGCGGAGATATATATTGTCATCTTTTTAGACACGCACACTCACACTTTGCTCCTGAACAGAGAAAAAAGGAGAGGCGATTAGGGAAATAAAGTGAACTGTATATATAAGGGCCATTTGTCTTATTGCAAGATAATATGAGATAGTGTTTTTCTTTTATTATTAACCATAAAACAAAGACTTGGTCTGGATTAGAGAGAGGGAGACAGACTACATTGGAGCCACTATATCCTGGACCTACTGACACATTGGAGACGGGGAGGAATTAGGTCAGGACTGGAATGTAGAAGGTAATAGATGGCTACAGCGGAGATTTATGTGCGACACCCTCTCTCCAGAGAGGACTGGAGAGGGAGAGACAGAGAGAGAGAAAGAGAGATGGGAGGTTGGTATTGGAACTAAATCAGACTGTCAGTTGGTGCTGAATTCTTCCTGAGGCGACAAAGGGAGGGAGGGAGGGAGGGAGATGGAGGGAGGGAGGGAAGGAGATGGAGGGAATGGGGAGCGGAGCAACGGGGAGAGAACTGGGACATGGAGAGGGAGAAGAGCAATGGTGGAGGAAGCAAAGAGGCTGAAAGAAAGATCCGGGTGGAGGAGTTACAGGGCAGAAAACAGCGCACAGCCAGAGAGAGAACTCAGCGGAGATCAGGAAGCTTTTAGATGATGTAACATACTTCGAGAGAGAAGTGTGGGGGGTGGGGGGTGGGGGGTGGGGTGGGGGGGGTGGGGGTATTTCAGGTGTCCGGAAGTAAAAGTCCCATTCATTTTCTACAAAGACAATGTTAGGTTACTGACAGTTGGAGCACAACCAAGGCTTAGAACATGTGACTCTTGGTTGACTCATCAGTACAAAAGATGGACAACTGTGTTAGAAAATACGTGGTCCTTTGTTAAAAAAAGAAAAGAAGGAAAAAACTTTTTTAAAGAGAGAAGTCAGCTATGACTCCTTTGATGTGAAACATCCAAACAAAGAGCTTTACATTTTGTTGCGTGCACCGATAACTGCAGGGTGAAGCTACAGTAAATATTAGACTTTACATTAGAAATTCTGTTCACTTTCAAATTCTGTGTCATTTTTGGATAAATGTTAGCAACTGTACAACATATCCTCATACAACGGTCCCTGTCATCTTATGAAAAAAAAGAAAGAAATATTTTCCAGTCCAGCAACAGGAGTTAATTTCAACTCGTTACATCTTTTCAAAATAAACTCTCGTCTTCAATTAAAAACGACATAGTTAGGTTTAAGAAACGAGACTACTTTGGTTTCAGAAAAGATCGTGAAATACTTAGTTTGGTTAAGAAAAAGTCGTGGTTTGGGTTAAAATAGCTGCGGAAGTAGAGTTTCTTAAGTATGGAAGTTACGCAACAAATAAATCAACGTTGACTTCCTGTTTACAAACACAAGCACAAACAGCGGCCTCCTTATTTTTGACTCGTCCGCCCATCCACCCACCCGCCATGTGTGGATTTTTGTGGTCTTCATACTTCCTGGTTCATTATCACGTGGATTATATAGAAATTGATTTCGCGGAGTATCTACAAATTACAGCGCATTCATTTTTCCGTAGGTATAGCTGTGAACGTTGAATGAGAACAGTCCGAACTGTAGCACTGTGTTTTGCTCCCAATAACGAAATGAGGAGGCTTTCTGAATGTCTAACAGCATACGCCGATGTCTTCGGCAAAACAATGGTTGCTAATGGTTACCGCCACTTTGCCAAACTGAAGGAAAGAAAACGGCAACTTTAGTCAACGAGACGTGGTTGTGGGTAGTGGTTCAGAGGTCTGAAACCAGACCGATATACACCTACAGTAGTAGGTTGGCAGTAGCGGCTGTTGCCAATAGCTGCTTGTAAAGACCTCTTGAATATCAACACTTTTTGAGAGCATATTTGGCTGTAATTGTGTCATTGTGCATGCTGCTACAAAAACACAAAATACAGACATTATTTGGATTCCTAAAAGCATAAGGCATCTGTTTTTATGATGAACGCTGCTAGAATTAAATGTACTTTGACCATTTTCAAAATTCTGAGTGTCACCTGGAGATTTTGGAAATGATAAAACATTCATGCATTGGGAGTGAAACATGATCAAAATGCCAGTGGATCAATTCAGGTCAAGGTCTACCATGTAAAAAACACTCAAGTATCGATCAGCCCATACATGTAATCCAATACGCTGCAACTCATCCATCATATCCAACTGGGCATTATCCCATTTTAATACAGCACACGTATGCATGTGATGTTCTAACTTTAACCCATCCAGCGCTCATTGCACTGATGCTCCATTCACGTTCTGCCGTTGATCTCTAACCAGAAAACCCCCTCTTTTCTTAAACATCACATATCAGTCACAGATGACAGATTCGAGAACAGACCTGCTGATGACAATCAAAGTATCCGATCACGTCAGTCACAACCATGCATCGAATCCTCCCTTTATCGGATAGTAAGTGATAAACCCCGCAAGGCCACGGAAAAAGGAGCCGAGTTTCAATGTTTTTTTCCTGACGTTTTGGTGTCGTCAGACCTTTTAGAAAGCAATCTTACAGAAAACTAAATTACTGACGGGTCTTTGATACACTAACAGACAGACAAACCCAAGTGCTCTAAGTGCTTTTTCACAAACAGAAGCAGTCATTTTGCTGTCTTTCATCCTGTGTTACTCAAGCACACTCTACACACACATACACACACACACACACACACACACACACACACACACTAATCAGTGCTACACTTGCCGCCAGTGACCCTTATTGAAGGCTGTGTTAATGATGACTTAAACAAACAGTGTGTCTTTAGCTCCAGTCAATAGCTCTAAACAGCCACGAGTCACATCACCCATTACAATTAGGGTAGAAATATTAGAACTGCTGCTAATGCGCACGTTCTCATTATGTGTGTGTGTGTGTGTGTGTATGTGCTAACGATGGTATTGAAATTGTCATTAATGTGTGTGATGACTCAACACTCGGAGAGCAATTGGGTTTATGAAAGGCTCATTGCTTTCCATATTTCAGCCTTAAGCAATATAAATGTTTATGTGTTTTCTCATTGACAAGTCCATTAAAAGCAGCTTCCAAAGAACTGACAGGCCATAACTAATTCTCTGAAGCAGCCGGCCCACCGCGGATACACTGACACACTGGGCTCCTCATATAATGGTCCTGGTTATCCTTTTTGGCTAAAATAGACACAGTGCAGTCTGTATCGTCCACCCGTTGGTACACTACAATGCCTCATTCAGAAATAATGGACATTAACATGCTTCTGCTTCATGCAAGACTCTACCCTTCTGGTTTCCGCTTTTCCACCAGATTCTGGATCGTAGCTGCAGGGATTTGATCCCATTCAGCCAAGAAAACCATCGGAAAACCATTTCTCTCGCCTCTAAATCCGCTTCCCCAAACCCGTTCATTGCCATTCTCCACCTGTCCGCCTTCAGACTTTTCCACTTGCTTCTGTCACCTGAGTCCCTCATCAACCTGCTCACCTGTCCACTTCCCCTCGGTCAACCCTGCAGTATATAACCAGCCCATTTTCACTCATTCCCTACCACATCGTCGTAGAACCTGAACCTGGAGAAGCACATTATGTGTAATTGTATACTGATGCATTAGGATTTTTTTTAAGGAGCCCCGACTAAAACCATGAAAAACAGCCAAAAGTACTCAAGTCTCTGGACGGCAGAACAACAACGGTATTGGTTGTGCTTAAAACAACCTGTGGTCATGTTTTCCCGATGAGTCGGTTGAACATGAAGGGAATTTAGGAGGCAGCCCACCTGTCTCCACGTCTCCCTCACGAGCCCTGCAGTTCATAAAACTGTCCTTTCCCAGTCAGCTGCCGGGTTGTCCCCAATTCTTTTGCCTTTGCGTTCCAGTCATCTGAACCTGAACCAAGCCGGGACCTGCTTCAGGACTCTACTGGAAGGTTTGTAACATTTCTATCGTTTCTAGCCTCAATCCCTCCATGAGTCCAGACAAGGGTGGTGCTGGCTGATGATGCTGATGAGGCTGATGAGGCTGATGATGCTGATGGGGAGGCGGAGGGGCGTGTGTAACGGCAAAATGAAACGCACTAAAGGCCGAGAGACAATCATACTGGAAAGGAGACAGCTGCGAACATGATGGGGAAGGATGCAACAGTGTAGGCGTGTCACTGTGATATTGGAGAGACGAGACCGGCTGATTAGAACAGCTGATAGCACGACTGACAAACAATGACAGCGAGGAAAATACAGTAATTAGTATGCAAAAGTGTAGTTTTCCTAACTGAACTTACGCCAGAGCTTCATGTCGGTTTTATTTGCCGAGGTTTTGTCCTATCTGCTGCCAACAACACACAATGGAATAAATGGAAGTCAGTATGTGGCGCTTAAGCAAGTCGTATTTGAAAAAACTCAACAGCATCTCGTGATTCCAAAAGTGATAAAGTTATTCAGCGAGGTCTATGGATTACTCTGAGTGACTGGGACATTGTTTCTCAACAACAGACTTTGCTGTCGAGTTTTAAATGTCATTTTGAGTGAGTTGAATTTCTTTCCATTTGGCTCCATTTTTATCGGAGAAGCGGCAGGAGTCTCAGACACGGCTATCTGAAAACCTTAAACTGCAAATAAAACCGAAAGCATGACTGGAAACCGCTGAGGCCATGTGGGGGAAAATATGCTTTTGGCATGATTTGAGAAGCCCTTAAAGGAAATCTCCACATCTCTGTGTGTGCGTTTGAGTGTGTGTGTGTGAGTGTGTGTGTGTGTGTGTGTGTGTGTGTGTGTGTGTGTGTGTGTGTGTGTGTGTGTGTGTGTGTGTGTGTGTGTGTGTCTGTGTGTGTGTGTGCGTCTGTGTGATAAAGCTGCCGAGTTGGAATGGTCTCAGTGTGTACTTGGCCTCCATTATCTTTTATTTGTAGGCTGATAGCGTCTCTTGGCAGGGAATAAACGGGCTGTAAATCAGAAATGTGTTTGTCCATGGGTATGAGGGAATTCAGACGTTCACAAAACACCAGCATAAATATGCAGGTGAGGAACACCAATTCAGGCAAGCACTCCCCGTTTTATTTTATTGTGAAAATCGAAGGGGAAAAAAAAATAATCTGAAAACAATGAGCCTGATGCGTCCATTAGCTGTGCGGAACGTGAACACAAACCCCACTGTGTGAATATGCACATTAGAGAATCAGCCATGGCAAGCTTCACTCCTCGACACATTTGAATATGCAAATGTTTTCCCGGCACAAAAAGCCTTGACAAGCTGTTATTACATGATTCCTGTGGGTGCAGACACAACAGCCTGAATATATATTATGGGAGGCAGAACAAGAGAGGGGAGAGCAGCCCCAGACAGTTGCCGGGGAGATGTGTGCCCGTTGCTTGCATGTGGGCGCTTGTTTGTGGGCGCTTGTTTGTGTGGAGCAATGCCAGTGGTGTTTCTTTGCCGCTCACCAGAATGTGAGATGTGCTGGGTCTCAATGGTTGTGAAGAGGTTGGTCACAGAGGGCATCAAAACATTCATGGGAACAAATTCTGATCACGACTCAAAACAGTTGCCAGCGTTGACTCTCAAGTCCATGTCAAGTCCCCACGGCTCTGCCTAAACAGCTATGGCTATTTCTGTAAACATCAGGACTCAAATCGACATTATATAGGATAACAATTATGGCTGTAAAAGAACCACAATATTTCCAATTAAAGCCAAAGCCATAGTCAATCAACCTTCCTTATTAAAATCTCAACCTTTTCCACAGTGAATACCATCTTTAAGAGAGAGAACATTGCCACAAAGATACTTGAATGGTCGAATCAAAGATGTAGTGTAAAAACAACTACATTAAAGTATAATGTAGTCCGGTATATTTTGCACAGGACACTTTAACCAGACTCTTGTTTGGCCTGAGGGTTTTAATGTCCCTTGAAAAGTGTATATTCCAAGTGTCTTGCCAATTTTATGAAGCTTTGTGTCCAGTCTAAAGTCAGAACAAATGAGCTGCAATACCTGTTTGTGCATGATTCTGTTTAAAATGCTTTATGCAGAGTCTGCAAACGTGGGACCACGGATGATGAATGGGATTATTTCAAATGTTAGAAAAAAAACATCAAAATGACCTTGTTTTATCTGATTTGTGTATGTCTTTCTTGTCTTTTTTTCTTATGACTATAGCACCCTTGTTTGACTAGTCTCCCCTGGATCACTAATGTGTTTCTTCTTTTTTGGGAGATGCAACAAAACACATTCAGTCTGTAGAACTATAGCCGTGTAACGCATTTACATTGTGTCAACTGGCCGTTGACAATTGTGTTTGTTCAGGATTTAAAGAGCAACCACACCCAGACCGGTAATCCTGCTTGTTTTGCCTTTTCATGTTTGCTTCTTGCTCCGTCCACACCCACAGTGTACAGACCTCACCAGTTGATGAACTAATTGAGTGTGATTACAAGTACAAGAGACCCAGCCAGTGTGGAGTTCCTCTTTTCAAACAAGATCAGTTTATGCTCATGTAAAAGTCTTGCTCATGCGCACATTCTGTATTTTGTGTATTGATACTGCTAGTAAGGCACACACTATATGTATAGTTTTTATTTTGGTAACGAAGGGTCTTTTTTCTTTTTCTTTTTCTTTTTCTTTTTTTTTTTACATTTTTGGAGTAAATATCTACTCTAGACTCCAGTCTTTCAACCTTACGTGTGCCGACTACACCCGAGCATCCATAGCAAGCTTTGGCGAGAAATTCGGACAGCAGTGAAGGTCAAATGCTAATTTGGAGGAAGAAGCAACAATGAGAGAAGGGAAATGAATACACCTCCCATTTCCTGGTCATTTTGTAAAGGTCAGGGGGAAATGTTAAAAATCTACAGGGAATGAGAAACTGCAAATTACAGTGGTAAAAAAGAAACCCACTGAATTTGGAAATGTGGTCTTATGCCAAAGCTCTAAGTTCTTTTGTTTAACTGTTGGCCTTTGCTTCAGAGGTTTTTAAACTATTTCACAAGGTCAAATTACTAAAGATCCACATGAATCGAATAATCGGATGGATTCTTGGATCCGTCTTTATCAATTGTACTTCCTGCCTGATGGTGCTGTGCCCATCCATAGTTTCTTGTTAACATAGAATGAGAGTAAGGGGCTTTAAGAAAGAAAAAAAAACCCCAGTCCTGAGTTCCCCATTAAGATAGTAATCGTACGGGGCTTTTTTTAAAAACTATATCCATCCACAGTCCACAGTGAGAGTTGGGGGCTACAGTTACTCAATGTGGCTTTTATTTTGAAGGGCTGGGGAAAAGGGGAGCGAGGGAGAGAGAAAGAGAGAGATTCAGATCGGTATTAGAACAGTAAAGGGAAGCTAAACCAGGTGTAACAGGCCCTTTCCTTTAATGACACACTCAATAGAATGGGACTATTATTAATTTCATCAATTACACCTGTGTTAAGTCTGCTGTGACATGAAGACATGACTGCTGTGTAAAAGGCATATATGCTCATAATATACAGTGTTTGTGGCACTTATCATTAAAAAATACTCTCTCATCAGAAAACCTGGTATGAAATGTTTACATACTCTTGAAAATGTGTGTGAATGCTGAAAGCTAAAATGACTCGCAAAACTTTGCTGAAAATGCAAAAATGTGAAATGACTTGTCATAAAAAAAACATTAAAGCCCAAAAGCATTCAACTGCACTGCTGAAAAACCAGCCTTGTTGCTAGCAGCACACTCAATAATCAAGCCTCAGAGGAAAGATATTCATCAGTTATTATCAAGCCAGAAGTTTTGATTTTGATGTTGTGCAACGGGTTTGAAATCCAGAAGGTAAAAAAGCTACAGGTAGCCGGATCAAAACCTGTGAAGTACTTTGAAGTGCATCGAAGGTAAGACGCTCAACCACTCGACCTCTCAAGGTCGTCTTTTGATTTATTACTTGTTACTTGCGTCTTGGAGTCTTCCATATTAATGACCAGCATTATGTTAATAGAGTCATAAAAGAACGCTCTGCACTGCAGGTGTCCAATCTGCGGCTAACTTCAACACCGTTCATCATCATGAGTATGGCACTGTTTAGACCTGACATTGACATGCGTCTTGGGTGATCCGATCACAAGTGGACAACTCTAAGTACGTCGGTTTACGCCTGGCATTAGAATGAGTCTCCCTGTGAGTCTCGAGTGACCACTTGAGGTTGGATTTCACTTCCCCGCTCTGTATGCAAATAAACACACAGGAAGACATGAAAACAATACAGACTGGGTCTATTCCTTGGTGAGTTCCAGGGAAACCCAATCACCCAAGATGTTTGACGCATTCGTAATATATCTCTACAAGCTTTTAGGAAAGCCAGCGAATGAGTACGTACTTCCGCTTACGCATGAGGACTTCTGTTGAGTAGGCGGTCCTTCAATGGGGCCCAGTACACATTGCTGAGAGTATGAGGCCACGTGTTTCCCAGACCGCCTCTGAAAGTGGTCTGAACGAACAGGGTGCAGGGTCGCACAAAGTCATCCTACCCAGGCGTACCCTCCTCGACGAGGGTGTCACATCCCACCTGCCTCCATCGGTCAGCCGACTGGTCAGGGTTGCAGGAAGCCTCTACCGCCGCTGTTGTGGCTGGGAGGCAATAACATTTCGAGACTCAATATTTCAACCTCGGAAATGTTGTGACTGCCCCGCCGCCTCCGACTGACACGGTGGCACGTAGCATCCACCAAATGAATAATCCAATTCAGGGAGTTGAAATTGCCGCGGGCCTGAAATTTCTCTAGCCATTGTAGGTTCTTGCCATGTCTGGCTGGGACTCACCGCGCTTCTGACGAAAGGAAAAGGATGATCTCCTCGGAGCTCCCATCCCCAAGGAAGAGCTCTTCCGATCTATTTCATCTGTCACTCTATGCTTTAGATGTCTGGAGGAGGAGAAATCTCAGCTCGGCAGCCATCTCACCGCTCTCTCACCCTTCGAGAAAAACCGAGACGAAGCGTAACAACGCGACAGTGAGATGAAGAGAGCGTCGGCACGATAGAGCACCCATGCCTCCGGCCGTCTCCACTTCCTGGCCCGCCTGGGCTGACGTGCCCCGGCGCCGACCCCCCCGCAGAAGGGGTGAATGGGTGCAACTGAGTGCTCCAAGTCAATGGAAGGATCCTCCTTTTGAGTAGGTCGACAGCGCACAAATGACTGTGGGGAAGAATCCCGGTGGTGAGGGCCGCATTCTCCACGTACCCCCATGTTCCCCAGGTTCACTGCCCCCTCCCTCATTCCTGTTGATGTTGTTGGCCCACAAAGTTTCATCAACCTTTTATGAGGCATCGACTGAACCTCCTTAAAAACTAATGGTGCATACAAGCAATCAAATTATGAAGTCAAACATTTCATCGACAGGATGTCATCCTCAAATAACCAACACAGTGTGAAATACCAGAATAATGTCATTATGCATATATTATATAAGTTTACAGTACAGGTTGTGATCTCACTTCAATACTTGATAGACAACAAACATATGTGTACAAGGTTAAACAACCTTAAAGATAATAATGATAAACTGTATATATTTGACACTTATAACTTCCAGAGACTTCCAATATTTACATTCTACAGTGCTTTTTTCATTGGTCTAGTCAATAGGACCAAGAACAGCCTCGTCACAGACTGCAACAGATACTAAACTGCACAGTTGATGCCGGCTTTGGCTGTATTTGTGGTGTAATTGCGTCAAAATTTTTCAATGAATAGAAATGGATAGAAAAATCTTTTCAATGCCTCAGACATTTCACAATGAACACACTTGTGACCTGACCTCTGAAGAGTGAAACAGCCAAATGTCAAGTAACAATGAAAGGAGAAAAAGATACAATATGCCTCACACAATAAAAAACGACATGAATAGGCTGCTGGTTTCTTTTCTACAGGCCCGAAAGGTCAAGAACCACTTATTATATGTTCCCAGATGTTAGAATACTCTTACATTTAGACCCTATTTGAAAATAATGCCACTGTAGTATCCACAAACTGATGCCACAAACACACACACACACGCACGCGCACGCGCACACGCACACGCACACACGCACACACGCACACACACACCTGGATGTAGAAACTCACACACAGGCCCATTCAGCTGGATGGTTAAATGTCATTACAGCTGACAGTGTGAGTGGGCAGAAGGGCAGCCAGTCATTTACTGAAGGGTGCTCACACTGAAGTGTGTGATGGCTGTTAACAGACTTCACATCACCATCAGTCCAGCTCCACAAATAGAGGGCTTCTGGGAAACACAACACACTGCACTGTATGTTTTTCAGACCAGGAAAGAATCAAGTCTCGAGGGGTTTTGATATGTGAATTTTATTTCATTGAGACAAATGAAAGGCACAATAATACGGATACAATTGGGGAAAAGAAATACTTTCCATGCACACCTTCACTGTTTTTTAACCCGGGAACTTTTTTGAAATGCTGAATGCAAAGCTGCTGGAGTTGATCAGGATGATCACGGAGACACAGGGCTGCTGGACCAGGAGCTGGTGAGCTTCAATAAAACCAAAACACACCAAACTGAACTTTGGATTCACATATCTCTTTTTTGTTTTGTTTTTTGTTTTCAGACAACCACCAGATGTGTGAAAGGATAAATGTAAGATAATAAATGTTGATCTGAGCATTTAGACTTTCAATATTTGAGACTTTTGAGAGTTGGATTAAAACAAGAAACTGTTAAAAAACAGATGCATCCTCAAGTAAATGTAGTACATGCAGCAGGTTGGTAGTTTTTGCTTTCATAATTATTGCTTTCATTTCCATCAGCACATCCATATTGCTGTGAATGATGATCTTCTGAAGCAAAGTCTTGTCACGTAGTTTGCTTGAGGCCCATCGTGTTCCTAATACATTGTGGAATTGGACAGCCTTCAGACAAACGGACACCTTAATACAGCCATACTTTTCTCAACTAGTTCTACTGCTGAGAGACTGTAGACATAAAATTGAACAAAACCTTGAATAGAACAAATTAGTCACATCGTGTGCACCTTTTCTTTCACCTGCACTGATAATGAAAGACAGAGTTCAGCACTCCTTTAACTAATTTAACCTCCATTTGACCGCCGCAGGTTGTACAGAATTGAAAAGTGTCTCTGTTAAAGGGCAACCTGCATAATGCATCTCAGTGAAATTCCTTTGGGGACGGTTTAATGGCAGCAAACACAACAAAATGAGGAGGGGAAACGTCACTTTCCTCTATCAGCGCTGTGTCCACGCCTCCCTAATTGGATCCCGACGTCACGGACAAACTTCCCCAACTCCTCTGTTCGGCCTGAAGCCAAATCAAAAAGTTCCACATCATTAGCAGCTGAAGGTTGCTATCCTGTTAATGAGAAGTCCAATTAGCCTTTGCTAAAACACAGAGAGCTGGAGGGAGAGACTCAGAGGAATTGTTTCCCTCCTGTATAAAACGTGTTGACCCATTGCCAAGTTTGCACTAAACCAAGAGAGTGACCGAGAGAGAGAGAGAGAGAGAGAGAGAGCGAGAGAGAGAGAGCGAGAGAGAGAGAGAGAGAGAGAGAGAGAGAGGTGACGGAGAAACAGGACAAGAGATGAGAATAGAGTAGAGTAGAACACGTGTTTATGGCGTCATGTATTCATGTGAGAGCTTTTTATTGACAGCTAATCCATCAGAAGACGGAGAGCGGAGAAGTAGAACAAGAGCAGAGCGTAGCAGGATGGTCAGAGATGGTCCACTCTTATGTGCACCGTTGCCATTGTAACGCTTATAGCGAGCTAACTTTCGTATAAACCGAGACATTAGCTATAAAGCTAAAGTGAGTTTTGTTTTTTTGTCTGTATGTTATGTGGCTGTTAGAGTGGTTACTAATGTATGCAAATATTTTCAATGATTTGATTGGCTTCACGACAGCATCCTGACTCGTATATGCACAAAAAGGAGGGGCAGCATCGCAACAAGTGCCAAAAGCTGAATTCATGAATAGAGTACTTTATTATTTCCTTTGAAAATTGCATTCAATCACAGAAGCAAAAAGAAGGTAAGAACATTGAAGGAAGCATAAAACAAAAAGAACAATAAACCATAAATAATAACCATAATAACCATAAATAACAGACCAGGTCATTCTTAACATACTACAAAAAAATTCAATGCAAGTCGTGTATGGCAAGGTGCTGCATTCAAATTATATAGATTAACATAGAAAATAAATGTACTTTGAATACATATACAGGTATGTGATAATTGGGTCCAAATTCAGGCACCACTTTCTACGAAGGTCACATTTCCAGGCTGCTTGTTAACTCGTTGTTGACATATTCAAAAGTCCTCCCAAAGTGCTTGAGAACCTCTGCCTTTTACCGAATATTGAATGATAAAAGTGCATTTCCCTGTGCTTTGTGTGCATTTAGACAGCACGTTGTATTTTCCAGGTGTTTGTGTCCAGGCGGTCATCACTCATTGGTAAACATCACATCCACCAAACCAATGAAAAAAGCCACAGCAGGGTGTAAATAATAAAAGCTAAAGGGCACAGAGGGATCCGAGTCTCCCCACTGAGCCTCCGGCCGGCGCTCAAAACATCCTGCCTTCACCACAAAGCTATTACATAAACGATTTATAGGCATCAAGGAATAATTTTGTTGAAATTAGAGACTGGAGGCGCTGTGAGAATGGAATAGAGAGGGCTGGGTTGCGACTTCAGCCCAAGGCTTTTCTGCTTGCCTCATGTTGTGACAGGTCACGCATCACAGAAAACAAATTGCTCTGCTCCAGTGTGGATGCCTCCTTAGACACACGCACAGGTGCAAACTCTGGGATACGTGCAGACGCCAAACAGAAGCAGCCTTTGCAGACAACACCAGTGCTGCCCTTCCTCTGTTGACCGCCACTGGTTTCAATTCAAATTCCTGGTGGTAAACATGGACATTTTAGACTTTACAGGCTGAAGAGGACCACCTGAATGCATCATCTGTTTGGGTCTCTGTGAGGACGTTGAGCTGCCTTCCGTCCTGAAGGAATCCTCTTTGTAGACTACTAGAGACTAGAGTACTTGGATGAGGCACAGTCAACATTAACTTATGGTAATTGTTGCGGCAATTTTTCTCCAACTGGACTTCCAGCCATTCAATGAGAACAATGCCAGATCGATTTGTATCACATAACAAATTGGACATGTGGATGGTGATGCAAAGCATGGTCTGGAGCAGGGCAAGTCCAGATGTGAAAATTAAGCATCACTTTGCTTTTAATTCAGTTCACTGACAATGACGTCTGTTTCAATTCAATTCAATTCAATTTATTTTGTAT
The DNA here is from genome assembly GCA_016806645.1 of Ophiodon elongatus. Classification (NCBI taxonomy): domain Eukaryota; kingdom Metazoa; phylum Chordata; class Actinopteri; order Perciformes; family Hexagrammidae; genus Ophiodon; species Ophiodon elongatus. Next base: position 4,360,903 of record JACSYO010000333.1, read on the forward strand.
AGCCCAAAATCACAAATTACAAATTAGCCTCAGAGGGCTTTATAATCTGTACACATACGACATCCTCTGTCCCGGGACCTCACATCAGAACAGGAAAAACTCCCCCAAAAAATACTTTCACAGGGAGAAAAAGGAAAGAAACCTTCGGGAGTGCAACAGAGGAGGATCCCTCTATCAGGATGGACAGCAGTACAAAAGATGTCATGTGTACAGAATGAACAACATAACAGAGTTCAATGAATATGACAGAAATTATTCATATAAAGAGAGAAGTAGTCATGATGAAAACGTTTCAACTACCAAAAATAACAGCAACAGTGGATATAGTAGAATAATAATGATAATAAAAGCAGTAATGGTATTAGCAATACTAATAGCAATGCAACTAACAATAACAAAGATAATAGCAGTAGGTGTCGGGCAGAACCAGGGTCCAGATATAACCATGATCCATGTAAACCTGTGAGGAGAGAAAGCACAAATACTCCGGGGAAGAGTCTTGTTTGTCTATAAGAGTGACGTCATGTACATTTAAATCACCTCCTGCAAACTCATTCTATTGGCCTATGCTAATGGTTAGGTTTATTGTTCAACACTAAATTCAGAGCATATCTAGTGCCTCCCATAGATGTATTATAAGGACTGGATACCGGTCCCAGATGGCACCTATTCGGTCCAATGAGAATCGCTCGCCTGACCCATACAGGTTTACTTTTGGGGTAAGTGGCCCGATGAATATGCGCAGTAGTGTTTCTCCCGCTGGCCCCGCCCCCAATTCTCGCTCGGCCCATAGACTTTACATTGTGGTGACGTCAGAGATTTTTCAGTCGCTTTTCTTGAGCCGAGGAATGTTTTACAAATGTAAAACCGCCGCGGATCAAACAATCATAATAGAACAAGTCACAGTTTGCAGTGTGCGCTGTCTTGTACAGTTTTACAGACGTCTCTTCTACGATTATGGTCTATGGGGAAAAAACATACATTTTTTGCTGTGGTACCGCAAGTGGCCACTGGGCAGAATTGGAAGCAAGGCTGAGTGGCGGCGGCATATCCAGTTCTCAATATACATCCGTGTTGCATCTACACAGCTCTCAACATGCCGTCGGCTGAGCCGGCCACTCACAGCTAACAGTGCTATCAGGGCTAACAGTGCAACCAGTGGCAACAGTGCTGAGAGAGCTAACAGTGGCTACCTGAGGGCCGACACTTTCACTTTAGCTGTAAGTGTGGGTGCAGTGCAGATCAGTCAATAGTTGCCAATAGTTGTTGGCTGCTATTAATACTCTGAATGTTGAATAGAGAACCTTTTGGAATTTATTCTTACGGCCAATAACAGCAGTGTCAAGGTTGGCCATCTAAAACACTGTGTTCTGAGGCCTGTTCAGAGGTCTGTTAGAGTAGAAGGGAGAGAAAAAGAATGAAAGAGACAAAGCAGCATTATTTCACACCGTGTCAGAGAGAGCTGCTGGCAAATTAAAGAAGAAAGAGAAGCCCTAAAAATATTTTAGGGGCCCTTTTCTCTGTTCTTTTCTAAGTGTATCTCTTCCACACTGCTTCCTTTTTTTCATCTTTTAATCAACTCCCTCTCCCACACCCCCAAACTCTCCGTTTATCAGCCTCCATCTCGATCTCTCCCCACCTTATTTATCTCCGTCTCCTCTCTGAAAGCTCGTCTGAAGCACAGCTAACTCTCGGGGGACTGCAGACCTCTCTGTCTCCATCAGCATCTTCCCTCCTGCATTCTCCTCTTTCTTCTCAGAGTTGTCACATCAGCAGAGAGAGAGAGAGAGAGAGAGAGAGAGAGAGAGAAAGAGAGAGAGAGAGAGAGAGAGCAGTGGGGGGCTCAGTTTTCTAAGTGACACGCTCGCTGCAGCACAAGGTGACCAAAATTTGTCACGGCAATGAAAAATGGCAGCGACTCAAGGCAACCAGATGAGGGAAATTACAGGATCCATTGCAGCAACATTGCATGGTTACGTTGTCAGTTGGTAGCCACAGTGTTGAGGCGATATATATCACATAGCCTACTTCAGGAAACATTATTTGGGTGATTTGCAGGTGGGAAAAAAATACCCAGGAGTTGCCACAAATTAAGTTACAAGTTATTATTTTAAAACCGAATATATCAGGGTTTCATATCACCACTGTTTAACATTTCAATGTTCTAATTTCTGTGCCTGGCAGCTTAATTAAAGGCCCTGCACACTCAAGGGGCTTCTACTCAGGTGTTTTCACTCACGTTGCCTGATTAGAGCTCTTCTCGGGACCGTGTGGGTGTATACAGACTGTGCTACATTTACACTTAATTACTACCTCCTAACTCTGTTGGCTTTGTTGCCCCTGTTAGGGCGGGCCAGGGTAGCTGGATGACGAGACAAAATTATCTGAATAACTTCACCCATCTTCAACTTGACTAGAGGTCTAATCAGGCAGAATAAGTGAAATCACCTGCGCAAGGAACGGTAATAATTCTATGGCTGATAATCAACTACACATATTGCATTTGTTTAGTCCATAAAATGTCGGGAATTAAGATTGTCTGAACAAATGAAATGATAAAAGATGGATTAATGATCAAATCGTTCCACCACCTTGTCTGTGGCCTCAAGCCCATCCGTAATAAATCTTAAAAAAAAGGCTCAATGATTTCCTAAAACAGCTGGCCACTATAGTTTTTATTATATCTCATTCAAGTAAGAGGAAAGAATGCATTTCAGTGGTGGATAAATCCAATTGGGTGATTAGTAGTAGTAAAGTAGTGAGTATTTCCGGGCAGCAAGACGGTGTATGTGTGAGTGAATCAAAACAAACCACGCATTTTGCATGTTATCACTTATTGAATTGGAGATATCTTTTATCAGTGGCGTTAGTTAAGTATGTAAGTTATGTAACAAGTACGGGAAAGTGATGCTGCATTCCGAGATTGTTTGCCATTTGCAGCTACTGAATAACAGGCTGACATATTTTGACAATCAATTTACATGCAGAATAGGTTTTACTATGATAATATGTATTATTTTATTCAAAGAGAGGCAAATATAGTTTACGTTGCCTATCAGTTGATGGTTTACCATTTACAGAGTGCGCTTCCATTGTTGTGTGACATCAGACAACTGCTTCTTCTTGAAATTGATTCGCCTCAATTTTTACAAGTAGATGCTCCAACTTTAAGTGGCGTTCCATTATACTTTTTCTCGTAGGAGGTCAGATGTCTTTTGGAGTTCCAAGTTATTTTATATTTAGTTGATTTTTGGTTTCACACATGACATGGACTCCGGTTTCCTGGGTGAAAATTCTTTGTTTGGAGCTCTATGGCACAGAAGACTAAAATATATCAGGCTTTGTCTACACACACAGTACTTGTTAGTAGGATCAAACTACTGTTGGTTTCTGGGAACACATTGTATTGCCATCAAGGACATTTACATTTTTTTGTGTAAAAGTATATTAGTAAATTAACTGATGTCACTGAATTGGCCAAGATCTAGTCAATTTTGGAAGTATGTCTACTGTTATTACAATCAGTGTATTAACACACAACATTATCAAATCTAATACTGTGATATAGTTCACAATTGTAAAATGTTTAAGTTCTCAAACTTTGCATCAAGCCATGCACATTTGACGTGGACTGTTGCCTGTGTCTGGTCCTTGTCAGAGCAGAATGATAGAGATGGCACATAAAGACGGTGGTGTGTGGAGAAATAAACCAACAGCCTGCCAGAGAGCAAAAAAAAACAGTGTCCAGGGAAACGCTTTCATCAAGTCTTGCTCATAAAAGACGATTTACGACCATCTGGGGCTTTGACCAAGGCTGAGGTGTGTTCGTGTGCAGATGGGCGTCTGCGTAGGGTTGTGTTCATAAGGCTGTGATCATAACTCACCGAGACGAGAGAAAAAGTGAGAAGGGAACCTGGTAGAAACACATCAATGTGTTTCGGCACCTGGATGGATTTTCACATGGTGACCAATGTGTCATGTAAAATCAAAGAAGATTTGTTGGCTTGTCAACACACACACATACATACATACAGTGACACACTTCTTTTACTTCTTGCAACATGTGCAAAGTTGTTCCGAAAAAGAAAAAAAAACCTTGTGCTTCCAAACTTTGAAGAAAGACCAAAAACTCCCCAGTTCCCTGAAATCATAAAGTGTATCAAATATTTAAAATGATGGCTGCCTTTCCTCCAGGCCACCCATTCAGCATCTTGATAAGGAAATCATCTTAAAAAACAGGGTTTAATGTTATTCTTCAGCAGGTAGGTAGACATTTCTTGCCACATGATCAAGGTTTTATACTACAAGATTGTCTTTGTTTCTTTGGTCACTGTGAATAATGGAGTACAGAGTGTCAGTACAGAGTGTCAGTATAAGGTAAACCAGCAAATCTCTTCCTCCTCAATGGATTCACCTGACATGGTCAGTTGGTCCGCTGTTTATCGCACGAGTAGTGGATGGAATTTCAGATTTTCTGTAAATTTGGTTCACAATATGTGTGCCAAATCTGGATGGAATCCTGGCTTTAGGTGTATAGTGTCAGACCTATCCCCAGTGAAGTGTGAGCTTGTGCCGCTCAGCTTGCCAAGGTGGCGTGGTCGTTAGCACCTTGATAGTCATTGGGACCGCGGCGGCATTACATTGCATTGCATAATGCATGTGATGGTTGTTAGCACAGTGGTGGTTGTTAGCACCGTGGCCTCATGTGGGTCCAAAAACTCCACCATCCAATATCCTGATTATCACTCCTTCATGTAGAAGGGCGGAACCACATATGTAGAAGAGGAGTAGAATAGAAAATACCATTCCAGTCTACGTAGCAGGATGGTCAGAGCGGCGGCCATTTTTACGTGTGACGTTGCCATTGCAACCGTTGCCAACTTCCGAGCTAGCGAGCTAACTTCTGTATTAACTAAACGGTCTTATGGCACTCTCTTGTCACAGCGTAGGAAAGTACATTGCTATCGTCAATTTCTGTAACCAGTATAGCATTAAAGCACAGTGGAATTAGTAACCTAGCTAGCTAACTATAGTACAGCTGGCTAGTTAGCCAGCTTGCAAATTCCGCCATGCTTTACACTGGTTACAGAAAATGAGCCGCATGCTGGTGGCCGGCGACAGCGCTCGTTTTAACTGTGCCTCCGCCTCACTCCCCGCCGCTCTGGTAAAATGGCAAGCTACCTCATAAAGCTAACTATCCTTTTTCTTTTGTACTAGTCAAATGACCACAAAAAGCATTTCAGAGTCCGTTCTCCTTCTTTTCTATTTCCATGGGAGGAAAACATGAGTGAACGTGAATTCACCTGCTGAGATGGTTGGTACGAATGAAACAAGTCCTCCATAGCACATCACTGCTGTTCCCCGATCAAAGCAACCTTTTTACTTTTAATCAAACGATCCCCAAAGCCCATTCAGATGAGCTCAAGTACACCTTCATTAGCATCACGAAATGTTCCAGATGTGTATACTTAAACTGATAACTTTTAAGTGGATGTTATTTGTAATACAATTAACACATGAAAAATGAAATCTTTTTTTATACAAGACATAGTGATAAGACATTTTCTTTCTTTTTTTCAGTGGGATTTGGCCCAGTTTGCATTTATGCTGCTTCCAGTTGGAGTTGCAGAAGCTGGAATTTTTTATCCATTTTCCATTACACCTTTATCTATTTTGACTTATCTGCTTGCTTTTGAACTAGTCTTTGCACACTCGCTCACAGCATGTGGTGTGAAAGAAAGGTAGGCAGACGCATCCCGTGCAGCCGGTATATCGCAGCTGGTAGTTTGTTTCTTATTCTGACACTGACTACACTATAATCCAGCCTCAAGCTTAATTGTAATCCTCTTTCTGTTTATTTTCTTCCTAAACACAAACACAAACACAAATACAGTATGTGTATATTATATTTTATTCAATCCAGAATTTGAATTTGTTTCCAAATTAGTTGAGTTAATCCAGAAATACCCTATGGGGTACACATACCCCCCACTGAGACCAAAGGGGTGTTCCAGAAAAGTGTCTTAAGATATGCTAAACATCATCACAGACAGTTTGAAACAATCACACATCAGCTCATATTGTGGGGGACAAAGAGTGAGCGTGAAAGCATATTGGAGCAGACATTTGGTTACCTGGGAGATAACGAGACTCCTGTGGCTAACAGGGGTTTCGCAGCAATTCGTAATAGATTACAGCTAATACAAAGATATATAAAAAAAAAGAAAGTAGATGAGCGGTACAAATGCAACCTACAGTAACACAGCCTACACATAATGAACGACTTTCCCGTCCATTTTTTTTTGTTTTTGTGAACATGCAAATCAGAGCAACTGCATTTGCATCTCACCTGACTAAACAAGCAGGAATTAGCAGAGACAATCACAGCACACGAGGAGTGAGAGATGAGATGTGAACAGCACCTCTGCCCATGCTGAATAAATAATACAGCACTGTGGCTTTTTAAATAGAGTACACAGCCGTTAAGACGCAAACACACACACACTGAGCGGCAAACAGACCCGATCACCAGCTGACATCCTGACAGATATTTGTTAATTATGTCAAAAAGCAGCGATGACACGGGAAGCCGGCTACTGAACAAAACGTTCACTCGCAGCAGGGCTTTCTGGTGGGAGACCACGTCGCTTCTTGACACATGATACAACCTGACAAGATCGGAAATTCCCCGGAGAAGTTTCATCGCTGCCGTTTGATGATTCAAAGTGAAAGTGTACCGAGTGGATTTTTCAAATAATCTCTGTATGGGCACACACGGAGTTAAGAGCAGATGCAGCCAGGCACTCGACCGTTAAGGGCTTTGAGATGGTGCTGTCCATGGTGCTGAAGAGTTCATTTCAATGCAACCTCAGTTTGGATGGGGTTATGCATTGAGACACACTAGAGGGGGGAAAAGGGTTTGTTTATATAATTTAAAGGGTTTCCCTCTAAGTTGTTCGTTCAGTAATTGTAACGGCAACATTTTCTATCTCCTAACTTCTCAAATAATGCAGCTTGGTCAACGCTCCTAAGCTTCAAGCTATGAAGTTTCAGTTTCAGCATGTCTTGTCAAAATAAACTTCCATGTTCACAAGGAATGTACAGTGTCCTCTTATGTGAATACGGTCCCTTTATCAAAATATATTTGCAATCTAGCTTTCCTTATTTTTTTAGGTTTACTAACGCAACAAATGACTTGGTTAGGTTTAGGAAAAGATTGTGGTTGGGGCTGAAATAAGTACGTTTGTGACCTAAAATGTAAGAAACTGGCGTTAGTACAGTAAGAACATAAGTCACGTGACAAAATAAGTCCATGTTGACTTGCATGGGGTCACACCAGGCACGTACAGAGGCCCACTGTGTCTGTTTGACCCATCTAACCTCCCTCTCACACTCAGCAGACCGTCGCACTTCAGCACGTCAGTTGCTCACACCAATGCGTCAAATAACGCAGCTCGGTCAGTGCTCCTTAGCTTCAAACATTCCCTGTGTTACAGGTGTCCCATTATACTCTCCGACCATTAAAAGTTAAATCCCACCCTCCACCCAAATTAGAATTGAATATTTTCAGTACAAAAATGATTCAGACGTCAACTTCTTTGTTTTGGCCACACGACACTGACACGTTATCGCTTTATGAAATAAGCTGCTAAATATTCCACTTTCTTTTTTTATTATCAAGAGCTGCACTGCTGTCAACAGCTGCTTGCTTGAGACTAAATCAAAACAATGAAGTAAGACGAAAACAATCAGCTTAAAGATGCCAAACCGCTCTGTAAATCTACAGAGTTGGGTAAAAGAATTCTCACATTATCATTTATCTCAAAGCACAGCCTCAAAGTGGCTGGAGGCTCTTAGTCTTGTTTGTGTTTTTGGTATAAAAAGTATTGATTAGTGCAGCTTTAACATTTTTCTCTTAAGTGGGTATTCTCTATCATGCAAGAAAAATAACTTTTCCACATGGACAAAGGAATAAGAGCAAAAGGAAAAGAAAAAAACAAGATATTTCAATCAGATTAGAGTAATAATCATGTTGTATACCAGCAACAGAAAATAAAATAAAAACAATCAAATTTACTTAAAAGGGAAACAGCAAACGCTCACATGTTGTCTTCCATACTAACTCTGCTGCTGGCATGCAAGCAGACGACAATGCTGCACCACCACCACCACCACCACCATCTGCTTCTTTTTACCCGCCAGCCAGCAGCATCGGTGTGAGGGTGTCTGTTAAGACGCTATGCAATGAAGTGCAGAAGTAATGACTGCATGAACTACAGTCTTTGCTGTACACAGGTAAGCCGTGCGGTACTCGGCGAGAGTCTGATTCTGATTCTAATTTGAAATTGAGACGGACCGGCCCCTCGCACACCCTGTGGCTGCGCTGCTGAATGTCACTTTGCAGGCCTGCTGACCTAGATAAAGCCTTTGGAAAGGAAAAGTGGCCCTCAGACTGAAGCCATGTTTCGGTTTTAATTAGAAGGGAGAACTTTATCTCCCTCTCAGCCTCCCCCCCCCCCACCCACCCTCCCCCCTACTCTGTTCCCCTCAGCCACCTGGCCGAGGCTGCAGCAGAATGTAAATTGGGTTCTGGGCTTTAATTGGATACTGTACATGCTGGGAAGAACCTACACATACAAGCACACACAATCACACAGAGACCTGCCGTCTCAAATCGAAAAGGTTGAACTGGAGGATACTGACAGAAGATCGCTGGACAAGGGAAGCTCTGCAAAGCTAAGCAGATTGGCTCTGATGTGTCAGTGTACCTGCACCTCCATGGTGGAGAGAGCACACTGCTTGGACGTGTTCCAAGATGAAGTCAGCCGTTTGGGGATAACTGTAATTAGAAATAATTAAATAACGGACTGCACAAAAGAAATAACTCCCTCTGCATTTTCAAGGGGAAACCAATAGGTTCAACCAATACGGTTGCTACTTATTTGTCAGCTGTCCCGCCTTGGCATTTCCCAGCATGTCTAAAACTCACTAATTAACACAGTCGCCAGGCAACCAGTGGAGACTCTACCTCCAGAAATAGTGTGGCACATAACCCTAGATAAAACTGTAAAGTTGTTGTCTATACACTTCACCGTCTAAACAAACGAGTTATAACATTGTATTTACTGAGCTCTAAAGGGTCTGAGTGTGCTAAGCTAAGCTAACCATCTGCTGGCTCCGGATTCATATTTACCATGCAGACATGATAATGTTTTTGATCTTCTCATCCAACTCTCGGAAAAAAAGCACATTTTCCAAAATGTTTAACTATCCTTTTGAAGAGTAAGAAGAAAAATCAAAATTACATATTTTACTTATAACTCGTGAGGCTATTTATAGGTCCTACGGAGGAATCAGCCGTAGAGATGCCCGCCTTCTCTACGATCTATTAGAACTAGATGGCCATCAGTCCTCATCAGCGACTTAACAGCAATGTCTCTTTCCGTCCACCGTCGCATGTGCGTGCATGTACTCATGGATGAGAGGCACCACAAGCCGAGTGCCACACCCCCATTATATTGGAATTTCACATATTATTTAGTTATCTATTAATCTACATTGACGTTATCTATACACAGCCCGCTCTCACCAATATGCCCTTTTCTCAGCACCGTTTTGACATAACGGGGCGTAAACAGGTGTAATAAATGACATTATAGTTATGGCATTGTTCCATTTAGGAGGCCCTGGTATTTTGCATGCGGGCTAACTGGACTATCACACGAAACAAAACAGGACTATAATTAACGTCATCAATTACACCTGTGTTTACCCTGCTGTGACACGTCAAAATGTCCGCTCTGAAAAGGGCCTATTGGCGTGTGGATGACAACAGCAATTGATAAAGTAATTTTGCGTGCAGTAGGTTTGCTTTCTGCGTGGCATTTGTACGCCACGTAGTCTGTACTGACTGCAATGAAAACGCATTCAATTGAATATGCTACGCTCTGAACAACTGACGTATGAAATGTATGACAAACACAGGACTTGCACCCAGGAAACCGGTGTTTGACGTTGTCCCAAAGTAGTATTTTTCTGTTACATTGTTTCCATACTTAGTTAGGTTTAGGAAAAAACATCATCTTAAAATGAGTCTGAAAACTAAGTAGTTGTGTTGCCTGAACACCACAACACGCAAAAAGACTAAAATTAGTAAAAATGCCCGGCGGAAATGTTTCAATATGTTTCGCCTTCTCATAAGGCCTGGTTGCTATACCCAGAGTATTGGGGCTGAAAACCCGAGTAACCAGAGATCAGTGTGGATATGTGTAGAATGGAAAAGCACTGGAGGACCAAATGTGGCTGTGATATGACACACACACACACACACACACACACACACACATTCTTCCTTGGCTTCGGGGAAACAAGCCGTTCTTTGGGCTGAGAATCAGCTCCAGTTAGCAACCAGCTCTCCAGCCAGCTTTGGGCCGGTGCCCTCCCGAATCTTTGGCCGATTCTGACACGTCATTCATCACGAGTCTGGCATGAAAGTCAGACCACTGGTTGGACAAGACAGTTTGGCTACTTGGGTGAGATTCCAATGGAACACCTTTCCAAAAAAATAAATGCTGAAGTGTCCCTTTTAAGATTCAAGAATTAGTTCAAACCGGTTCAACAATCCTATGACAATATCAGCTACGTGTGTGTTTGCGTGCAATTCTTATTTTGGGAACTCTTACTTGCAAAGAGCCAAATGCCTCTGTGAATTTAGCAGTTGACAGTGACAAACTGTTGTTTATTCTGCATTTGTGGGTGCTGTGTGTGTGTGTGTGTGCGTGTGTGTGTGTGCTTGGGTGTGTGTGTGTGTGTACTCTACCTTCGGTTACTGACACGTGCACAAACACACACACACACACACACACACACACACACACACACACACACACACACACACACAGACACACACCCCCACCCACTGGGAGATGCTTCAAAGCGTGGCATCGCTGTCGGCTGTATTGCTTTGTGTTTCATGTGTCCTCTATTTTTCTACCCGGCCCCCTCTCTTCCCCCCATTCTTTATTAATGGCCCAGATGTGGCGGTGGCACACGGGGAGCTCATTACACCGGAGACAACACAAAGCAGTTGTTTCCATATTCAAGTATTTTGGGAGGAGGTGCTTTCATGTAATATGTAACCAAACCTGTGTAGAGCTTCTGAAAACTAACAATGTTGCTTGTTCGACAGTTTCCGTTCTGTGTTTGATTAGGTGAGGGGAAGGAAGAGGAGGAGGAAGAGGGAGAGAAATGAGGAGGTGCGTTCATGCATTATGTAACTTCGTTTAGCCGTGGCTTGTGCAAGGGTTTCGGGAAGGAGGAGAAAGAGGAAGCAGGGAGGAGGAAAGTGAGGTGAGCGAAGGAGGGATGAGAAGGCGAAAGACATACAGCGGGGGTGGGGGAGGAGGCGATGAGGAGGAAGAGATTGAGGTGAAGAGAGGGAGGAAGGAAGGAAAGAGGGCAGGTGGAGAAGAAGTTGGGAGAAAAATGGGGTAAGGAAAGTAGAGTTGGAAAAGAAAGGAGGAGAAGACAAGTTTAGGTGAGGAAGAGTGAGTTGTGAGAAAAGAGGAAAGAGAAGGAGAAGAAATAAAGGAAGGAGCTAGATGTGAGGAAGAGGAGGGGGAGGAGAAAGATGAGGATACAGAAGCAGTGGAGGGGATTGAGCTAGGAAGAGGTAATGAGGACTAGGAGGCGGAGGAGGAGGGAGTACAAGAATAAGGAGGAGGAGACGGAAGAAGACAAGGAGGAGGAGTGGAAGAAAAGAGGCGAGGGGGAGGAGGAGGAAGAGGAGGGGCAGGAGAGAAAAGAGAAGGCAAGGGTGAGGAGTGAGATGGAGAACTAAAAAAAGAAGAGCCAGGCAGTGGAGGAGATGAGAAAGAAGAGGGAGGGTGGAAGTGTTAAGTGGTGGAGGTGATGAGGACTGAGGCCAGAGGAGGACAAGTACGATGGGGTGGGGGAGGAGAACTAGTGCAAGAAAAGAGGAGGAGGGGCAGGGGAGAAGAAAAAGGGGTGAGGCGAGAGAAATGGGTTTAAGAAATGTGGTCAAGAGTGTAAGAAAACAAGGAGGTGAGATGGAGGGAGATGAAGGGAGGGTGGTGAAGGAGGAAGAAAGAAAGAAAAGAGAGGGATGAAGTGTGGGAAGACGTGAGGAGGAGGAGGAGGAGGAGGAGGAGGAGGAAGTGAGGAAAGGAAGGTGAGGAAGAGGAGGCGGTGGGCGCCAGGAGTCAGAGTCACTTTCGTCACAGAATTTTTCGTCGTGTTGATCGGAGGTGTGAACGCAGCAAACCTGACAAATCTCTCTTACAAGCCCGTCCAAAAAAAAACAAGGTGACTCTGTGCGTGTGTGTGTGTGTGTGTGTGTGTGTGTGCGTGTGTCTGTGTTAAACTGTAGCGTTTCCAGTGAACCGTCTTTATCAGCCTCCTGTTTGTGTCTTCCACCACATGATCTGCTGTAATCCCCCCCCCCCCCCTGCCCCCTCTGCCCCTCCAATCCCGAGACATAGTGTGAGTGGACATCAGTTAAACGACGACAGACTCATATCCAAACAATCTCACTTCAAACCAATCCACCACGTAGAAGCACTGAAACATGTCCAGATCTGCAGGCCACAAAACATTTGCTTAAAAAAAAAATAATAATGTCGCAAAAGCTAAATAAAACTTGTTGAACTTTATAGTCTGTTGTGAGATCATTCGACACTAATTATGTTGAACTTCCTCATCACGCTCCGTCATGCCTTCAACAACAACGTGCTGATTCTTAATGAAAGAATGCCAATAATCATCCCACATTCAAACATACTGCGTTATTTCGCCACGTCAAAGTTATAATCCATAAGATTTAAGTAAGCCCTGCTTGATTTGGCGACACGCGGGGTTACCGTGGCAACAGGCAGTGTGGTTGAATACCAAAGCAAACACTCTGAAAACGGCAGCTGCTTTTGTCAGGAATACAACAGAAGAGCAGCTGGTGTTTCTGTTTACAGTGCAGCCGGACAAACTCGTGTTGTTTTAATAAAGAAGTCGGTAAATAGTCAGCCTTTTACCCATCACGCCACGAGCAACGGCGATCTCATTTCATGCTCCCCACGCCTTGCGGGAGAAGCTTTCCGCACAGCAGCAGGACACGGTGAAAAAAAAAGAGTGTTGGGGAGCTTGCTGAGGAGATGGAGCTCACTACGGCTTCCCCCTGACTGATCCATTATTCCCTGACAAATGTAAAACTGATCCATTGTCAAAGAAATGACCAAAATGTCCAACCCTTGTTTAGTGGATGAGATTTTGACGGTCATTGTCGGTTTCTTTTGGCTCTCTCACAATAACAGCCAACACATGATTCCGGCACTAACAATGAAAAGTCGGCCTACGTAGCAGAAATGTATGTGTGAATACAGTGGATGGCTATAGCAAAAAATAAGATGCAGACTTTAAGTGAGTTTGTGTTTGAGTTCATGCAGAGGTCTAGGTTTATAACCACAAACTGCCCTTCCAACGATATAATGTCCAAGGGCTTGCATGAATATAATACCCAATAACACATACCCAATATCACACAAGAAACAAGGTCCAAGGTTCACACTAGTGTTAATACAAAGGTCGAACACGCTTTTTCAGCTTGCAACATCTCCTGAAGCTCCATTGCACATCATAGTAAATGTTCTCCATCACCCCAACACCAGAAATAATAATGCAGCTTAACAGGGTTTACATGGACGGCTGATGAAATCCACCAGTCCAGCACTGATTTTGGACTTTGGTCCAAGTGCTTTGGGGTAAAGCACTTTCAGAATGAGTTCACGTGTTCAGTACATAGATGACTCCTGGCCTCATCGCAAGGAGCTCGGGCAACAGATCCAAAGTGGTCCAGAACGATTCGTCCTCCAGCATTAATGCCAACGTCATCATAATGTCCAGCTTCTCCACCCTCGTTGTTGATGACGTGTATGTGCATGGTGGATATCTTCAGGTCTCTCAGGATGTCATCCCCTTGATGGCCTGTATACTGAAAGAAAATATGAGAAAAAATAAAAAAAATTGTTTGTATAATATATTTATTGGCATACGGACAACAGTCGAGTATGAGGCTAAATCAGCATTGTTTTCGTTACTCAAACTCACAGACATTTTCTGTGGACTGAGTTCTTGGTGCTGTCGCAATGACTTGTAGTAACTATTAGTGACATTAGGATCCTAATACATTTTCTGTAATACAAGACAGTACATGTGGCTGGCAAATACAGTTACACTGACTTACCATATACTTCCAAATGAGATGCCCACCATCATCTTCCTCGAGCGTTGCCTAGAGGATGGCAGCCCTTTTAGGGTTGACAGCACTAGTCGCCTGTAAAAGGACTACAGTTGTAGAAATATCCCTCAACTGGCTAAAAATGGCTAGAAATTGTAGAATATTTCCAACCTCTGGTAACCTTAAAAAATACAATGACTTCATTATACGTTCTCTGAATGGACTGCTCTCTTTAACTACATTAGTTAAAGAGTATAAATTGTGACGTTATTTTCATGAAATGTCAGAGGTCTGAAGTTTCACTGAGAGCGATGCTGACTAGTACGACCAGTCTGATCTGCTGGCCACTGGAGATGAAGTGCCTTGCTCAAGGTGGGTACTGCTCTTATAATTCATCCACCTGGGGATTGAATTGGCACCTTTCCAGTCACAAGCTTCTCTAACCTGTATTTCACTATTGCCTCATTTAAATAAATGATCTAATTTCCTTAGAAATGTGTCTTGCATCTTGCAAATAATCCAGGCCCTTCTTGAGGTCTTCAAACTGAGACTCTATTTTACTGTACATGTACATTTCATAAAGTTGCTCTCGAGGATATGAACATTTGTAGACAACATTGTGTACACATATTTACCTCTTGTGAGATCGCCAGATGTTTGGCTAGCTTCTGGACAGAAACTCTCCCTTCTTCTGGAAAACAGATGTGAGATGGGTAAATGGCCGCCCAACGGCGCCATGAAGGTGCTTTCAAGTAGGATTGTGATGCGCTGGAATTCTGCATTCTGAGTAAGAGCACTGTGTTAAGGCATTGGTGCAGTGATATTTTGTAGCTACAGTATCATTAAATAAAGATACATTCTCATTCTGACCTCATTGACCAAGACAGTCTGTGACAGCATGGATATTGGTGCACAGTGTGTTCTAGCCAAACATATTCCTATTAATCTAGGGTAAATGTGCAAAATCAAAACTAGATCTGGAGGCTGTGTGGTTATTTAAACCTTGCTATTAATGTAAAAAGGCTACTGTCTGCTACCACAGTCATTCACGATATCAACTTTATAATTTTATTGTGCACCAAAGTAGCGAACATCAATTACCGCAGCTCCACGCACCAACTTTTCTGCTTGGGACTATTTACCTCTTTGATGAAGAGTATAATGAGAGTAGACACACGGAGGACAAAAGCTTTGCTTACCTCATCAATATATAATTCAATGCCACAGACTTGACCCCGCCCACAGCGATATGGTTTTAGACAAGTAGACAAACAACAAAGAGAGAAAAGGAGGAAAAAAAACATGAGTAACGGTTTGGCCTTAGAAACATGCTGCTCTCTGATTACATAAAGCCACAAGTTAACAAAATCTTTTATTTTAACGTAATTTATAATGTAGGGCAGATACTTATAGAAACGGTAGATGGTTCGGCCTTAACTTCAACATTAATTATAGACACCCAAAATTTCAACAAGATCTGAGTACATGACCCACTACTTTTACTTATGGTTATTCTCATAGAGCACAAGTGTGATTACTTTCGCTTGACTGAAACCTGCTTCTGGTGAACATAGTCTAAAAACGTACAGAAAGTCCGTAGCTGCTGCTCTGTCTGCCACTCAGCGTCGTTGTGTTGACTGAACAACAGGATATATATATATATATATATATATATATATATATATATATATATATATATATATATAACCTTCTGTTTACATTATGAGCAACTGTTTATTCAGTGTTGTTATGCACCTTTCACCAAGTCAAATTCCTGGCAATAAACAGTTCTAATTCTGATTCTGATTCTGATTCTGATCATAACATCATAGAACAGAAGCCACACCCAAACTCGTTGCTTATTGGTTTTCGAGCTGATGACATCATCTGTTTTTCGTATAAATGTCCACTTCATGTAAAATTCTTTTAGCCCTGCTTGGTCTCATCCTTGCACATTTCCCCCCCAACGACTTCCCTTTGGTGTTGCCCTCTTTAGGTGTTTTCACATATAGATTTGTGAATCTGCCAGTGTGTGAACACGTGTCCAAACATGTGTGTGCATGTGTGTTTGTGTATGCGTCTGCTGAGGTATTACGGGCAGCTCAGTGGATGCTGCCATATATTATCTGCAGATATGAGCCGAGCAGACCCGCTTGTTTGTTCAATCTGCGGCTCCACCGCTTCAAATCAAATCTCATGTAATTAGCTCTGTCATGTGTTCAAGTTCAGGGTGTTCTGAGTGGGCTGTGTGAGCCGACTGTGTCGTGTGTGTGTGTGTGTGTGTGTGTGTGTGTGTGTGTGTGTGTGTGTGTGTGTGTGTGTGTGTGTGTACAACAAAGAATAACCATATTCATGTGGAGCTGGTCGCGGCCCGGCTCAGAGAGCCGTGCCTGTCTGAGTGTGTGTTTTGTGGGAATACCGGTGACGCTGATTCGGGCGGCTGTGAGCAGATGTTTCTGTAACACCTGCTCCTGTTTTCTCATGAGGGCCAGAAGTTCAAATTTTACAATTTCGGGCAGCTGGGACAGTATTGTTTATAGTTCCCACCTTGTTACAAATCAACAAACATCAGACTAAAACAAGACGAAGGCTTCTCCTAATTGAATGAGATGAATGTTGACTCAAGTGCCACTTGAAGTAAAGACTCGGAAGACAAAACCAAATTCCACATTCCAGAGTAATTTATAATTTCACAAATGTTTTCTTTTTCCCAAACAAATGTGTGAACAAGTTACATTTCTTTTTAAATATAAGATGTTCAAATTTTGACTAGATTTTCTTTTTCAATTGAACTGATTTAAAAAAAAGAAACAGAACAAAGGACCCAGCTCTCCCCTACTAGACAACAGACGATGACGATGATGATGGTGATGATGATGATGCTAATGGAGAGCACAAGGAACCAATCAGAGTCTTTTAACAGTTACGATAACATGCCAGGTTTACCTGTAAATAATTTAGCTGGCTTGGGTTCCTACTCTAGTGACCGTCCAACCACGTGGAACAAAAACAGGACAAATATACAGTATTTTTATTTTTATTACAATTTGCTCTACATTCAATCTCAACCGTCTTTTACATTGACACGATGAGAACGCCTTTTGATTCTGAGTTTTTTAAATGATAATTGTAAGATGTTTTTATGATTTTGTGTGTGACAGACTTTGTGAAGTGAGGCTTCACGAAGAGCTGGAGACAACAGGAAGTTGGCTTTGAATGTCGCTGCCAAACGCACAGTTTTTTTAACCACGTCTGTTAATTTTGATTGACAGAAAAACTCAGTGTTTTCTTCAGATGCTTCCACCCAGAAGATCATTTGTAGCCTCCATTAGTGTGGATAAAAGGCCGAAATGAGAAGGAACAAAAAAAAAAAAGATTTCAAATTCATCCACATTAGCGCGGGCATGGCTTAAGACACCGAATGACAAAAGGGAGGAAATCAGACAGTGAAGCGCTGGTCTTCCTGGAGACTGATAGAGAGAGAAAAGGAGACAGTTTCTACTTATTCCCTCTAGTCTGACCCTTCCTTCAACCCGTCCCCCTCCCCCTCCCCTCCCCCTCCCCTGCCCCTCCCTCTCTCTCTCTCTCTGTCTGTCTTTCAGTGTCCGGGCACAGCTCTGGCATGTGGTCCAAACATCGCCTACAGCGTGCCGGGTAAACACATGATAGACACACAATGGAAATGGAGCATGATGCATGCGCACATCCACTCCCCAACCCACCTCCCCCCTCCCCCTGCCCCCCCCCCCCGAAACACAGTTTCAGTGAGGAACTGTTTGTGTATGTTTAGATGCAGTTTCGGGTCGAGTTGCCAGCTGGTGTTGCTGGTTGCTATGTTGACTCGCGGCTGGCCTGGCTGGCTCGTCTACAGCTGTGACCCGCCCCAGTGCCGCCTCTGTGCCACAATCACCACCTCTACCGGCCTTCAAAGGGCTCAGGCGGAACGACCGGGGGGTGCACTTGCCTACAAATTATCGTTTTTTTTTTATTTATTTTTTTTTATCAGAAACCACAAGGGTTGACATTTTTTAATAAGAGACACACTCTGTGTGTCTGATATGTGCATAAAAGGTTAATTGATGGATCAAACTCCTATCAGGGAAAAGAAGAAGCACAATGACTTGAGAGTGAAGTATAAAAAAAAAAAAAAAAAAAACATCTGTCTACATGCAGTCTGTAAAAGCATGTTCCAGTCTCACATTTTTGTTTCGGACTTAAAATGAAGCTAATTGTAGCCATGGTGAAAATGCATTGAAAAACACACTTGGACACATCAGATGCAGACCCGCTGTAGGTGGCACGAATTAAGACTCGTCCACATCAAATCTCTAGCGACGGATCTGTGCTCATCCCAAAAATTGCACAAATAAAAGTACACTGAATTAAAAAAATTAATAACGTTTGTGTCGTGTTCCCAAGAGGACGATCCTAAATGATTCTGGTGACCTCCTGACCTGTGAAACTAACTGTGAATATGAACTGAATCAATCCCTTGCAGTTATCAAAACTGCAAAGGATTGATTCAGTTGATTGATTCAATATTTGAGTCATTCATCAAAACATTTACTGTTACCAGTTTTCTGCTAGCCTCTGTCTTTATAGTGTAAATTGATTGATCTTTGGGTTTTGGACTGTTGATCTGAAAAACTAGAAACTCGAAAACACGTTACCGTGTGCTCCAGGAAACTGCGATGGGATACAACGTTTCATCATGTTTTCATTCATAGACTAATGAAAGAGAAAAGAAGACAAATCATTAGTGATGAATTGTCACCAATTTACCATCCCGATTTAAGTCCCGCCTCTGGAACGCAGACTGTCCAATCATAGCTTAGCGTCACCCAGATCCGGCCAGGGTCCTCAATTTTTCTTTTCTTTTTCTTAAACAGCATTGTTCTTAATAAAACCACAAGCTTCCACTGTTAGTCAGCGTAGCTCCTCTGTTCAACCACCGTCCTGTGATGTGGTCTATAACACGAGCCGCCGCTGATCCACTGATTCACTTTCTACCAGACACCCACATTTGCCACAACGTTTGAGGGGATTTAGACTAGAGCTGTGTACCCCCCCCCCCTGCTCCATTCTCCTCGGCCTTGACATCAAATAAAGATGAAGGTGTCGCCCTAATCGACATTGTTGCCAATGAATCATTTAGCAGTGTTAGTCTAACATCCCAGATTCCAGGTCAGTGCGTCTCGCTGCTCATCCCTCTGCCAGCAGGGGTTCAGCCTGGCTCGGCCTGCCGGTCGGATGCAGACTGGCAGCGCTGCGTCTCTGCTGCCGCTGTTGCCAACCGGCAAACTCTTCTTCTGCCCCGGCCGTCCCCCGGGCACCGAGCCCGATGTGCGCAGGCACTTCCCTGCTGGAGCGGAGAAATGCTGAGGGGGTGGAATATTTGAGAGGACATTTACCCATCAGCTTGTTTTGGGATGGAATAATGCTTGTTTTTGTACAAATCTGATCTGTAATTTTGCTATCGTGCTGCACTTTTTTGTTGTTTGGTTTAGCACACACAAGTTCTCTGTCTTCTTTGTCTGTTGAGGTGACACGCTACAGTGCGCGCGTGTGTGTGTGTGTGTGTGTGTGTGTGTGTGTGTGGTTTTTGACTGTGATTTAAAATCACATATGATTTGATTTCTTTTCTCGTTTCTTTTCCTTTATCCAAAATTCTTGTAAAAGGTCATATGATATAGAAACTAAATGAATTCCTGTATACTCAAGGGTCGATTCATAACCACATAAGCATGATTGTTTGATGTAAAGCACATAACACATGCGTTGTTGTTTAAAATCCATCTGGGGCTTAAAAAGGTTAATAAGCATAAAAATTGCTCACAACAACCAAGTTGAATTTGAGTTTCCGTGTGAGAGAGAAAAAAAAAGGTATTTTTGTGGAGAAAAGTAAAAAATAAGTGAGGTTTCAGGGCATGACGATGCTTGTTGTGTGTAATCTCTTTTACCATTATGTATGTAATCATTTTGTATATTTAAGTCTATGCGTCTGTGTCCATGTCTCTGTAGTCTGTCTGTCTGTCTGTGTGTGTGTGTGCGTGTGTGTGTGTGTGTGTGTGTGTGTGTGTGTGTGTGTGTGTGTGTGTGTGTGTGTGTGTGTTTTGTAAGTGCGCTGCAGTGTTAGAAGCCCGTAAAAGTAGGTCAGGAGAGAAGGGCTCCCTGGAAGACGATGTGAACTCGTCACCTTGAATCGCGTTGCAGGCTGCTGAGGGAAGAGATGGATGGATTGGAGGAGGAGGAGGAGGAGGAGGAGGAGGAGAGGTCCAGAAAGGACAGGAAAAGAGAGAGAGAGAGAGACTGAGGAAGAGGTGCAGAGCGTGGAGGACTGAAGAGGACAAACAACAAGAAAAATGAATTCAAGGTGAAAATAAGTATAAAAAATAAGTCCTCCCGACTGTCACATGTGTCCTCGATGGGTTCATTTAGTTTAGTTCAATATTTCATAGACTATTAAAAAAAAATGAAAAAAAATGAAAAAACACCTCTAAACTACTTCACATTAATACTTCACATTAAACTCATTGATAGTTTTAGTTTGACAGCGTACTCCCGGCAGTAGCCTGAACGTGATAACACTATAATAAGTTTATGTGTTTGAGGTAAAATTGTGATAAAACAGGAAGAGGAAAACTGATAATGAAATTAGATGCCACTTAGTATTATGATTGGCGGACAAACACAGGCTTCACACCGGTTAAACTGTCTCTTTACATGACTCACAACAATATTAATTTCTCTCACGGTTTCCTTCAATCTTATTCTCTCCAGAAACATCCCTGGTGAAGGAGTCAAGGCACAACAAATGATGGAAGATGGGGAAATGATGGCGTGTGACATTATAATCGACATCTTCAAAACCCTTGATAGACCATGACAGCGCCGGGGAATCGTATACAAGGAGAACGGGGATACGGATGGAAGGATGAAGGGTAGGATGAGTGAGGTGACGAAACATGAACGCACCGAGGGACGTTTGAACTTTTCAGTGACGAAATGTCACATGTAAATAGCGTGTAACGGGAGTCACTCTGTCTCTTCGCACAGCTGGCTTGTTCTTGTCATTTGGCTATGGACATGGTAAGTCAATTAACATGAAGGTCACTGGGTACATGGGCATGCTATTTGTCAGAGAGCTGAGACACAGCAGCTGTCCCCAGTGGACGGATTTTTAAAGAAACAATGTTTTTAGGACCCTGTGTGACCAACGGAGCCATCCCGCCACATAGTATAACTGCACGGTGCAAATGTGAACAGGTTACTTTAGGAATATGTCACATACACTGACTATGTGACCATCTTCTGCCCTCACTATGTGTGTCGGCGAACTTATATTGATATTGGTCTTTGAGGATTTTACGGGAAACAAATTGATGATAGAGATTTCAAAACGGAGGTTACGATATTGTAACCCTAGTTCTATAAGGACAGTCTGGCACCCTCCGGTTCTGCTGAGTGAAGCCAATGCAGAAATGTCTTAAAACGTGCATTATCTCTACTGACCAGAAGGGGTCGACTCTTCGGTTTGCAGTTTGCAAAGAGAAGTCGGATTCTATAGAAGTCTATGAGAAAAGATTCATTGGTTTGTGCAGTCCACAAACCAATGGTTGACGTCACGATGGCTACGTCCACTTCTTATATACAGTCTATGATGCCAACGGACATACTGGGCAAAGCAGAACTTTGCTTCCCTGGCCCCCACATTGGGTGGAAGACAAAAGGCACACAGCTGTATAACCGTCCCCTGAAATAATTAATTTCTTGGGAACAAGGGTACAAAAGGCCAGGCATGCCTTGCATGTCAGCTCCATCACATGGGTGAATGGGCCAATATGTTAAGCACATCGGTATAAAAGCCCTATGTAAATTAAATCCATTTACAGCGTGCATAATTCCAAGTACAACGCACAAAAATATCCTTGTTCCCTTGCAAGTCCAATTTGAGGAGAAACAAATGTACCGGGACAGGACAGTCTACTGTTACCATGGTGATAAGTTAGTGGTAGGCTGTGCTTCTCAGATTCACGTAGAGGTCGTCACAATTTTAAGGCTTCGCTGAATTAAACAACTCCACACACGGAGACTGAGGAGGAGAGGGGGCTTAGAAATCCTGGATTAGTGAGGCTAAAGAAGAGAGAGCAAAACCCATTCAACCTGCTCAGTCGTGAAACATGATCGAGTCACATTTAGGGAAGTTAGAGAAAAGAGAGGCAGGAATGAAGAGAGGAAGAAGGAGAGGGAGAGATTATTTAGATGGAAGAAAAGAGAGGTAAATAGGGAATTATTCCTGTACACTGGAGGGAGAAGGTTTCCTTCCTCGTTTGTCTCGGACCAAACACCTCACACACTCCTGCCACAACACATCGCTGCTACAAGCCCAAAGGAGGCACAGAATGGACCTGTATGTTTTTGGACAGTGGGAAATATTAGGAGCGTTGGGATCAAACACTTGCAAATTGTTCATGGGTATTTTCCTTTGGGGTTTGGTGAAGGCATTTTTCCACAATATGGAAAACTAAATAATATCAATATAAAAAATCCAGTTAAGGTGTAAATAGTCAGCATCCGATGCATACAAATTTGCAGGGGGAAGAAAAGAAGAGAAAGCTATGTGGATGTCACAAGAAAAGTCCACCGAGTAGATGAGAGAAAAATCCAATTTCTATTTGTGACATTTCAAAAATGGGCTTGACATTTAAATGAACTGCGTAATTAAAATCTATTTATTCTTACTAAATAAGCTGAATACAAAAGTGCTTCCTTTGGACAGTCTGGCCCAACAAAATCCATCCATCCTCCATCAAACCTCCCACCAATAAAATAGCACAACATATACTGGATTTAGAGTACATTTCTATGAAACTTACAACCAAAACAGCTGGAAACATGTGCAGTATTTAACCCCCACCCACCAGTTATTAGGTGTTTAGAAAGTTATTTCTATTTTCCTGACCAGGACGTTTCTGGCTGCTCTGAGCCGACATGAAAAATGGTGAAACTGCTGTCTGAACGCTTTTACTAAATCCTACGACAAGATCTTCTCACTGGAAGACAGAGAAACAGGTGAAGCGACTGCAGAGAAGATCATGCAGGGAAAGCAACTTCCTCTTTAAAATCTGAATGTTTTTAATGGGAAGGCATTTCGTACTAGCTATGCGCATGCACTAATGGTGACCCATCTCATGTGACATCCAAAAATCTGATCTGTCTTTTTGATGGAAAGATAAAGATAGTGTGTATTGACCATTGACCAAAAAGTACACAATATATGAATATCTAAACTGTGACGTCATCAGTGAGCACAAACGACAGATTAATCCAAAAGCAGTTTTTTTTCCCTCATAGATGATGTCATCAGTCCAGTCCGGTCTTGTGGGCAAAACAGGAAAATTGATTAGACGGCTACCAGATAGATAATATTTGACATACATCATCTTTGATGTCATAGAATGGAGAGAGTGGACGACACTCAGCAAACATGGACACAGTTCAGATGTTCCTCCCCCGGTCGAGGAAGCATTTAGAGTCATCAAGAATCAGGAGGACAGAACCTGTTTCTCCCCATTACCGATGCTGTGTATGTGCGAGCACTAATTAGCCTCCATTACCTTGGATAAGAGCTGCAGAGAAGGGAGCGCATCAAATTTTAATGAGCCTCTTGTATCCCCTCAGAATATTTGCTGTGTTTTAAGTGCTGCATCGAACTCTCCCTCTCTCACACAACCGGTGCATTCAGAAAAATGGCCAAGTTAGTCGATACGAGTGATATTGGGTCAAGGGACAACATCATGTCCACTTAAGAAGGTCTGCCTGTTGTTGGCTGAAGAGCCACTTGTACGATGCAGAAACTGTTTTGGGGAAACATGTCCCCTCTTTGGGTGTCATTTAAATAAAGTGTTATCGGGAATCGCAAGAAAAAAATATATAGATGGTTGTGGTAGGTGATGGCACACTCGCACAGTCCATAAAATGATATAATCCAGGTTTTTTTTATCAATATCTGCACCTCTTGCTTTACAGTCAGCCAGCTCTCATACAGCGTTCGTAGCTAGGAAAAGTGAATGCTGTCCACGTGATCATAAACCAAGAAATATAAAGAGAGGGGGGGGTGGTGGGGTCAAACAAGCAGCGGTATTTCCTCCAGGAGTCCGCTGTTCATGCCGCACGCAAAACGAGAAGTCAACATTGATTTATTTGTCATAAAACTAGTGTACTTATATAACGTCACTTCCATAGTTAATTTAACCCGAACCACAATCTTTTCCTGAACATAACTAGGTATTTCACGATCTTTTCCTTAAACTTACTAAGTATTTCATAATCTTTTCCTTAAACTTACTAAGTATTTCACGATCTTTTCCCACAACATAACTTAGTATGTTGCGATCTTCTTCTAAACCTAACTGAGTAGTTCACAATCTTCACCGTTTATATGGAAATGTTTTTAAAAATGATGTTTTAGCGAAGTTTCATGTATTCGGCAATTACTGAGCGTACAACTGGATAAATGAGACTTGAATTATGCTGCACAAGTTGTGCGAGAGTGCACAGATGCTTTGCTTTAGTTTTGCTGTTGTTTAAACGTGGCCCCCATTCCCTTAAATTCATCAAGACTTTCTACGTTTTTTGTTTCTAGTTCACCGTGGAACCATGCAAGAAAAACTAAGTTTTCTTCAAGAATTCCAGCTAAGATGGAGTGAATAATTGATGTGTATTTTGTGGGTGAAATATTGCTTTGAAGCTTCATCAATGCTACTCAGTCAGAGATACTACCTCAAGGAGTTGACCACAATGATTAAAGGCTTCAGTTCTCAAAGAATCCAAGCGGCGACGAGGATTTATGCTGGAAATCCAAGAACTAATGCAGTGTTATCTTGATGCCCCCAAATCGGCTGAGGGCGTCGAACTCCAAAATAAAAAAATGAAAAAAAGAGTCAACATTCATGTGCATGTTATACTTAAGGGTATTGCTTACTTCCATCATTGCATAATCTATTAAAAAGGAGCCCGAGGGGACATTTTCAAATGTCCAATGTTTTTCAGAAAAACAGTCCAAAGTGTATTGCTTGATTAATTAAAATGATTTCTCTTCAATTAAATTATAAATAAATCGGGGAAAGTGCTGTTGGCTGTCCTGCTGATTGAGTTTTTGATTAATTTGTGTTAATTTAGATATTTTCCTTTATTTTGCCATTTCACGCAAAACAAATTAGGAAATGTCTCTTCATTTATGACAAGAGATTGTTTATGGCAGCCTAAATTGAGTGAAAAATAAAGGTTAATATTTTTTGTCTTTAACTGTGTTTTTCCCCTGTCAAAAAAATTCTGATTATTAGAATTTTAATTGAAATCAGAATTGATGAAATCTCAAAGATACCCAACCCTGGAATGATGGAATCTGGCTGGGTTTGAGGTAATGTATTCTAACCCTGTTATGACACTTGCACTGGTATCGACCAAAAGACGGGTTACTTCAAACCGCCTCTAGAAGAAGTTGATCAAAAACTGTGACATTTTCCATGTGAGGCCTCTGCTGTGGAGGATTCTGAAGTGTTTGATGAGTATCTGATAAACCTTCATACTGACCAGCACACACTTCAGACAGACAGAGCGTCTGCCTCCTGGGCCACTAATGGACACAGAGAGCAGCAGAGATCAATACAACCAGACACACACAGCTGCCTGAGAGAGGAAGTGGTCTAACTGAAAGGGATTAATGGACCTTGCTGGTGCCTTTACTTTGTATTGCAAATTGTGTCCTAAGTTAAAGAGGGAAAGTAGGCGTTAGCGTGTGTGAGTGTGAGTGTGTGTGTGTGTGTGCATGCTTGTTAACATTGTGTACATATTTTCAGTATTGTTAATGTAATGTGCTCCCTTTCTTCAACAGCAGCTGAACATATGAATATAATGTCAAAATAAAAGTCCCGGGGAGATGGAAGTGAGAGCTCCTTTATCTTTATCTGTACTATGATGTACAGAAGATAAATATTATATGATTATTATATTATTATATAAACAGTGAAACAGAATATTCGAACAGTGTACAGTTACGAGAGGGATTCAAATCAAATCCTTTGCATTTGATTGGACTGCTTATGAGTGGGCGGAGCTACAGAGGACCATGACTCCACACACCTCCCTTGTCGTTAAAAGTTGCAGATCGATTGATGGATAGATGACACGGTATTATTGGTTGGTACGGGTTTACATAAGCACTTCTGTTTTACAGGAAGAAAATATTGTGTCAAAAAAGAAAAGAGAAAATTTACTTTTGGACATTTTTTGTATGTACTGTTAAATAGCTGCAGGTAAGATTTTTAGGTAAGAAGTTTGCTTGAGCAACGAGCGCTGCAGTCACAAACGGGGCTATAATGAGCCTAGCTTAGCACAAAGGGAAAAAAATATTATGCTCAGGCTTAAAATAACTACGTAAAACATGAACAACGTAACAGGAAACATGTAACTTAAAAATAACTTAACAACATTTCGGGACTCAAACACTAGGGGAATATTGAATGAAATGCAGCTGGCCTCAATGAAACAGCACAAAAGTGACAATCACCAACATAAACCATCATGTTCTGAACAGACACCTTACAAACCAAATAATATTAATAAATATGAATTAACTTGCATTTTGGAACATAAAAAAGCTAACTTAACACAATACTCGCTCTACGCTAGTCGGAGCTCAAAGCGAGATCAAAATAGGTTAAATTCTGAAACACAGTGCAGCCAAACACGATTGGATGAAAAAGACAGCATAAGCTGACATATGTAGGCTATTATTTTGTTCAAATTCACTGTTTACTTGCTTATGCCTTCCCAATAATGTGGGCGGGAGAAACAGAGAGCACTCCGACAGCCGGATCAGCCCCCCTGGAGAGTTCTGTGGAGCTCAGTCCTGACGATTGTTCTACTATATTGGATAAAGGTGGGTGGTTGGCGAGTATTAAAAAATCTTGATCAGCGCATCTATACACTCTGCTCCGCTGGTTGAGAAATGGGATTTTTTAAAATATGTTATTTTGTGCCTATTCATTGGGCATTAACCTTGAGTTAATGCACGTATTGTCTGAGAAATAGACTTAATAAAGCCTAAATAGCTGGATTTAAACGGGAGCGTATCTCTAAATGTGCTCGTGCAAAAACCCTTCTAACAACCTTCGGTCAAGGCGAATCATTGCCGAACTGCAATGATGGAAAATTCCTTTTATCGTGTTGCAACATAAGGGCAATATCTGCAGCGATAGAGTGCGAGGAGTCGTAAAACAAACTCAATTCAAACTTAAAAACAAGCGGCCCGTGAATGCCGGCCATTGGCTCTAAATCGCCAGGGCTGGTTAGGAGTAGTGAGCGAGGAGTCAGCAGGCAGTTGGTGGCAATATAACACAGCCAATAAAAGGTGTTTGAGAAAGTGTGAGTCATTGCAAACCACCAGAGTGGTGGAACCGAAACAATGCAGTCTGCTGTAGCAGAATGTGAGATTAGCCGTGGAAGGACACAGAGGTGCACAGTCACTCACAGACGCACTGACGGCACGATGCTCCTGGCGCAGATATTAAGCTGAGGCTTTACTTCCATACACCTTGCAAAGAGGTGAACTACTTTAACTCTTAAACAACAATGACAGGAACTATATTACACTATTATACTGTGTAAAGTGTATTGTGTGATGTATTTGCTCATGCTTTCTGCTCTCCTTTCGTTTTTTTCAATCATGCAAACTTTCACCGTTGACCTTTTAGCGGCCTAAAAACTTGTCTTGGATGTGTAATCTATCAGTTAAAAAAAACCCGCGAAACTCCCAGATTACTTTTTTAATAGCTCGCTAACTCCCTAATTTAATTTGTTTGGCGAGGAGACAGAAGCGCGCACAAGTTGATGACACGTACAGTTCAGCATGAGTTTTTTGACCACGACACCATTTCCTTGGGGGGTGGACATTAATTATCTTCATCTGCCAGTGTCCCCTCCTGTTTGTCTTCTCTATTACTTATCAGTGAAATGGATCAAAGTCATTACAAATGAGTTTGTGTTCGCCTGGTTTGCACAGGAGTTCAATTACAGCGTATAGATCTACTTTCGGCTAATGTTTTCTGAAGACAAACAAAGCGGCGAACTTAATGAGCAGCTCGCTAGAACAAATTTGGACTAAATTGAATTAGACCTCGTGCTGATGCCCGCCCATGCCGAGTATCCTGCAGACGCGGTCGTTTGTCAGTGCCACAGAAGTGACGGCGTTAACGTGACTCAAAAACAAAATCTCGCCACGTAACGAGCTC
This sequence comes from Ophiodon elongatus, assembly GCA_016806645.1. NCBI lineage: Eukaryota > Metazoa > Chordata > Actinopteri > Perciformes > Hexagrammidae > Ophiodon > Ophiodon elongatus. The sequence goes on from JACSYO010000333.1 coordinate 4,389,442, forward strand.
GGGACCTGGTTATGAAGTGCACAATGTAATTACAAGTCATTTTAAGACTCATAGCAATTATTGTTAGCTATCATCATCCACACAAAGCAAGAGCCACACTACTGATGGACTGGAAACTGCTCCCATTTGTCACTGTCACACACGCACACACACACACACACACAGGAAAATACACAGTAATGCACACGCATACAAATAAACACAAATGCAATCAACTACACAACAACACAAAGGGTCTGTGCACAAAAAACGCTTTGCTCAGCTATTCAAACAGGTCTGGCCTTGGGGTCATTGTCAATGGCAGTCAAGCAATTAGAGCTTTGTAGGCGGGATAAAGAAAGGCGATATCTTCCTCCTACATAGCCAGACATTTCAGAACTGTGTACATCCTTTTAAGAATAGACTGAATAATGTCAGTGAACCAAAATGACAATTCTGATTATCAGTCAAGCACTGACAATGGAGTTTCCTGTTGTACGATGTGAACCGGCAGCTGCCACTAAATAAGAAACAAGTATTTCCAATGGCCGTGGCATAAAATTGCTGTTTACACTTACATTCTATGGGCAACTACAATGAGCCTACATCCACACTAAGCCCACTATAGAATATCCATCCACACCGAAACTTACCCCAACTTGCCAAATACCTACGTGTCCCTACGCTTGGACGTGGCAGGGACGACGTGTCCGTAAACCTTTGTTGGAAGTTTATTTTGAAAAGAGAATGTATGCACGTAACAAGCTAGAAATGTATGTTTCCTGTGAACTCTGCAGTTTTATTTTGTAAAGACACAAGGCATGTCACGAGCAGAAAATTGGCACTTAATCGATCATGGCTTGGGTCAAACAAATTGTGTTTATTGCGTACAATAACTACGTTTGCGTAACTGGTGTTAGCAAGTCCAGAAGATACGCAACAAAACTGAAGTAAAATAACTGCATTGACTTGGTTTCACAAGGAACATGAATCATTGTCTGCCGGGTGCAAGTCCCGTGTTTGACCTCCTCTACCACCCGCTCTACACAGACTTCCTTGCTATTTAATTAATACTAGTTGTTCTGGCCGTGTAATAATGACATGGATGGGTTTACATTGGAGGAAGCCGAGCGGGGCCCCGAAGCGTATCAGACACAGAGGGGAGCACCGACCACGCCGCGCTAGTTCAGTGACAACGAGTCGCCGAAGCACACGAACAAAAGGAATACCGCGAAATCTTTTCTTTTTCATCGTACTTCGGGAAGGAAGTTAAGGAGTGAGACAGACAGTCTGGTGATATTCAAGCTGGTTTACCTCAGAGGGGTCGCACGGACAAATGCTACCTGTTAATCAGTAACACACTGATATATTATTGAAATCTCTCCTTTACGATTGAATCCCCTGACTAAATAAACATGGAGTAGAAGCGACTGAGTTTGATCCCCTGGCATGCTCTGACTGCAGGGTCCATTATGTCCCGTCGCTGCCTCTAGTCCTCTGTGTCCTCTCAGCCCTGATCTGTCTACGGTACATTTAGTACAAAACACTGGAAATCATAATTTGTTTCCTGGTGATTTCCACATGAGCTTGTCTCTTCTCTTTTCTTTTCTTTTTTTTTTAATCATGAAGCAGACACACAAAGAGAAAGCCCCACAGACATTTGTAACTGCCTCCATGGATACTGTCGGCTAGGTAACAGGGGGAAAATGCTTTATTGCACTACTCTAGGTATATAATTCATAATGGTTGATGGTTCAGTGTCTGTTGTTTTTTTTTCTAGAAATGAGTGCCAGAAAAAAAATACACTGAGGATGTTCTTTGTCTTTTTCTTTTTTTTACTAAAAAAATACAGACATTTTCTGGGTGATCTCTCCATCGCTCTGTGGGCTTCCTCCAGACCTCCTGTGTGTGCGCGTGCCTGTGTGTGCGCATGCATGTGTGTGTGTGTGTGTGTGTGTGTGTGTGTGTGTGTGTGTGTGTGTGTGTGTGTGTGTGTGTGTGTTGGTGGGGAGGTACACTCACCTTCACCCATTTCCTTGACCCAGTTTCAATGTTGTGTCTCCGCTGCCCCTTTTTAAAGCTGAAGGAAAAGAAATCCCATTTAAATCCCCCCAACATGTCTGACCTTCTCTGCTGCCCTCACACACACACACACACACACACACCTACACACACACACACTGCATGTTGTCCTCTTTCTGCCTGGCTTCACCACAGAATTTTGGCAGAACAGTTGAATTATTCAGTATCAATCCCCCCACCCCCGCCAACACACACACACACACACACACACACACACACACACACACACACACACACACGCAGACACTGTCCCTCCATCCTCAGGTCTTCCACAGGACTAGAGCATGACAGAATAGGTGGAAATTAAGACTCACCTCACACATTGTGAGGTACATCGTGGCCTCTGTTGAAGTTCCATCCAAGTGCGTTTGCTCAAAAATGCCACTGCTTTGCACCACAGCTAAAAGCAGCCTGTTTTATATTTTATGCGTTCCAGATTTTGTTGTTAATACTGTAGGCCGAGGTAATCAGTGGAACCCAGCTGCATTATTCAACCTTTTTTTATAAGAAGTAAATAATGTTGAAGATTTTCCTTTCAAGGCCCAGCGTGTAAGATTTAGTGGCTTCTGGTGGTGTGTTACAGATTGCAACCAACTCATTTCTCCTCCGCTCACCCCTCCCTTTCCAAGCGTGTTGGAGAACTATAGTGACCTACAGGTAGGGAGAGTTATCTTTAGGATTTTATTACTACAACGAGCTACTCTTATCAATACTCTGCTTTTCTTCATGACTAAATAATTGCTTTTAAAAAACATATATAGAATCTTAAAAACGAATAAATTCAGCACCGGATTAGAATTTATATTTAAAATCTATCTAAATATTGTTTCTAGTACAGCAGCAGCTATGTGTACAACAACAAAGTCATATAAAGTCATTAATATCTCACTGGAAACAAATAATAACATTTCTGTGGGAAGTTTATAAAGAATGAAGGACATAGATATCAATAGTCCGGTAATTTAGCACTATGGCTTGTTTTATTACCGGGTTTCGGAACGCATCCCTACCTTCAGGTAACGTTAAAGCGAAAGGCTCTTGCCACAGCCAGAGTTCGTTCTAGGCTGCTGTAGAAACATGGCGGTGCAAGATGACGGACTCCGTGGATGGCTTTATGAAAACTCTATGACTCTTAGTTTCAGATTATACACTGATCCTTTAACTAAATGTCTGTTAACTCGCTATCTATCGTTGAGTGAGGTAACGCAGTTGAACCTTTGGACCACCGATGAAAGCTCTTGCCTTTGGAGAATTAAAAACTGGTTGTCCAACAAAGCTCTATAACGCTCTATTGTTGCTCAACAGACCGCCAATAACCCCAACAACAGTTGCATTATAGAGAGCCGACATTAGCTGGAATACTACTTTATATTTATAGTCAAGCCAATAGGGAGCAGGCTTTGTGACTCTTTAAACTAGCCTAATTTAAATAGAATCGTCTGCTGTTCATCACGGGAAAAATGCGTACCCCCATCCATCCAACCACCCTCCTCCCTTTGGGGGTTCTAATTTATCAAACATCAGACTTTGACAAACAACAATCACAATTGGCTTCCTTTGACCACTATTGTTCCCTTACCTTTGCAAAGTACAAATTTTCACCCCAGCCATGCTCTGTCCCGTAACCTAACCAAGTTTTGTTTGTGCCTTAGCCTAGCCGAACCTTAACCGTAGTGTAGGACGATTCTGAAGAATAATTTGCAACAGTTTTATAAAGGCACAAACAAATTATGTTGTCATGAAGCTATAGCGTAAGTTCAGTCGGACGACCATACTCTTGCATGCCTAAAGGTGCGTTCACACCAGAAATGGTTGCGAAAAAGCGAATTTTCGCCGGGCAGCGAATCGCACGGTGCCAAATCGGGCGAACCGCGCGGCGCGAAATTGCGCGAACTCGGCGAGTTGAAATTTTTCAACTCGGGTGAAAAATTTGCATGACGCTGAGTTGCGAACGCCAATCAGCGTTGAGAAGCTCCGCCCGTCATCACCGCCGTCCTGCCGTTGCTGATCAGAAACTATGAAGGAGAAGTCGATAGTCTGGAAGAGGAAGTCCTCCAGACGCAGCTCCTGGAGAAGCTGTGTGTGACTACGGATGATGTTATGAACCCAGACATGAGGCCGTTTGATGTTCCAACGTTTGTGGGACTTCCACAACATGTACAAAGCAGAACTAGTGGTTATTTCTTCCACGGTGGATGGCAGAAAGGAACTGTTTCCACGGAGATAAGCCACGCCCCCTCTCCGGCGGCACGTCGAGTGCGAAAAAGCAAAATAACCACAAATAGCTTTTGGTGTGAACACACCAAAAGCTATTTGTGGTTATGACGCGACGCGAAAATTCGCGCCGCGTTTGTTGTGAACGCACCTTTAGCCGTAATTTATTTCTCATACATCTGCCAATCACTTCTCACGCATGCTCACTCATTATTTAATTGCTGTCATTGTTCGGGGCTGTCAATCATGACATCAGCTGTTTTAATCAATAATCAATCAATAAGCACAATGAAACAATGACATTGTTAGCCTATCATCTTGCTGCTGTCTCTTTTACATATGTCCCTCTACCGTCAGTTCATTCATGTTGCTGTTACGCACTCCTCCACCTCCCCATCTCCACCCAGTCTTTCCAGATCCATCAGCTTCATCAACTCATCATTCTATCAGCCTCATCAGCCACCACCATCACCTCCACCACCAGGTCTTGACTCCACGGGGGGATTTATCTTGCTGCTGATCGGGGCAGACGGCCCTCAATTACAAATCTCCCTGTAGAGTCCAAGCGCCAAACTTTATCATCACATATCATCTGTTAATAATAGACAATCATCTTTTCTTTGTCTGACTGGTCTCTCCTGATTGAACTGCCATTAGGGGGTTCTGATAAGAAAGTGGTCAAAATTATAATTTTTTTTGTCTTGTCGTCCAGCTGTGTTGCAGCAGCCAGAGACAATCTGATGTCCCATTGTCCACTTTGCATATGACATTTCTGAAATGAGCTGGAAAGGTGTGCTAGATAAGCTTGAAAAAAACACACAAACATGTGTAGCAAAACAATTAAAGATCACAATGGAAATGTTTATCATGAAGAACAGACTTAAAGATGCTCCACTTCTGGAACACTTTCATTGGAGGTTTGAACCATGATGAAGACGCTATGGAGCCTTGACGCAACCGAAACGTGAGTGCTGGCTTTTGGTTATGGTGGGCTAATGTGACAGTTTCAAAGGAAAACTGTGAGCCTGTAAAATTGAATATTCCAAATTCTATTTCCAGTCGTCAATTCCTTCATTTTCCCCCTGCATGACAAATAAACAAAATGAGCCGAACACTTCTGGACCTAACCATACTTGCACTGTTGTGCTGTCTTGTCATCTTGTGTTCCCCGACATGCTTTTTCTTTCTTGACAGCGAAGCTCTCTCCGTCTCTGGGTTGTTATTTTGGTTTGCTTTCTCCCCTAAGGCCAAGCTTATCAGTCAGACCCTGAAGTATTGACGCCAAAAAAAAAAAATCCCAGTCTGGTTTCTATGCGCTTCTCAGCAGGTGGCTGCACAGAAACACACACACACACACACACACACGCACACACACACACACACACACACACACACGCGCGCGCACACACACACACACACACACACACACACACACACACACACACGGATTTCAATGGTGATGTCCTGAGGGACAACAGCGAAGGAAGAAAAAACAGAAAAATAACACCACTCCTGCCTTGGCTCATATGGAATTAAAGAGCTTTCTGTCTTCTGTTTCAGATTCTTATTTAACCTCCAGCAATCCTTCCAACAAGACAGATTTTGTAGCCTGTGGTTCATCACAACCGGCACACACACACACACACAGATACCTAATAGATGAAGCCTTGGCTACGAAACACTGCAGATGTCACCGCTGGGCAGATGAACGTTTGGTCTGCCAGCTTATACCTCTGATATAATTACATTCACTGTAGACATACGGCCAAAGATGTCTTTAATTCCTAACACACAACAGCTTCAAAGTGGCAAAACAGATGTAAACAAAGTAGGTGGTTAATGTTGAACTTGCATCTAAATATACCGGCACCGACTGAACCAGGAAACAAGAGACGCTCACTGTAAGTCATCCAAGTGTGATAATGTTTGGAAGTCAAAGACAAGTTTTTCCATTCTGAAGATATTTTATCTATCAAGAGGCTTCATCATTTCTACTGGCTGGTATAAGTCCTGATTATTAATATTTGTGAAGAAGATTGAATAAAAATAAACCAAAGCTGCCACCACCGTACATGTGTGATGTACATGTGTGGTTACGTGCATCTGAAGAAGAGCAGCAGATGGTCGTTTTATGTCCCGATAGCATCTTCCTCAGAGTGTTCAGACCTCAAAAAGACAAAATCCAAAAGACCCGTGGCAGTTATTCAGGCAGAGATGTAAGAAATACGAGCTAAGTACCTGTGGCATTTATTCAAATGAAGGACAGATGGTGCAGAGCAGATAGAGGAGCAGCTGAGAGAGGAGATAAGGAAACTCTATGTAGAGTCTGTTTGGTGTCCTGATCTAAACTCCTCGGTGTGTTGGTGGACAGTTCAGAGGACTTGAACCACCGTCTGTTTTCAGCACTCATACACTGGAAAGGAAAGTGTGACTGACATCCATTTCCAGCCTGATCTCAGAGACTGGTGTTTGTGCCCTACATAGAACAACAAGTCAACTTTGAGTTTCTGTGATGTAAGAAGTTACGTAAGTTCTTTTAACTCAAAGTGACATAAGTTAAGTTACATAGGCTATGTAAGAAGTTATGTCAGGATGTAGTTCTTCTTACCCAAACAGATCTTTTAAGTTACATAAGCTAAGTAAGAAGGGACCTAACAAACTTAGTTCTTTTAACACCAACTGATATTTTAAGTTACAAAGGCTACGTAAGAAGTTACTGAACAAATGTAGTTCTTTTAAATACGAACTGATCTTTTAAGTTAAACCAAGTAGTTTTGTTGCCTTAACTTAACTTAACGTGCTGTAAAGTGGTCTTGGTCATTTCAAGTATTCCTGTAAAGATTTTTTCTTTACATTAAAGGCATTGCCATTTTTTTATCCTTTATTCATAGTAACCAAAACAGCTGAAATAGTAGAGTTTTAAGAAGTGAATTACGGCCCTTTGAAGGGAGCTGAACATTTTTATTGTCAAAGTTTTTTTTGTTAAAAGTGAATTAGGCATAATATTGTCTGGTTGTGTACATCTGCTCATCTCTTTCGATCTTGAAAAAAATTGACAAATATGTGGAATAGATTGTATTCTGGTATTTAAAAAAAAATAAAAAATCATTGCTTTGTGGCTCTTCCTCCTCCTGTCTCGATCCCGCTGCAGATCTAGGGAAGTCAGTGAGATTTTGGGCAGAACCAAATTATTTTAAGTAGCATTAACGTTTACCATCATTAAACTCTGGATGTGAGTCTTCATCTTCCTCCTTCCATTGCTCTTTACTTCCACATCTAAATGCAGATACACGACAAGGCCACAAAACTGTCATGCCAGCAACGCACAAAGCGGGGGAAGAGACTACGAGGACAGATGAGGGATGGGTGGATTTGAAGACGGTTGGGAAGATGGAAGAACGGATGGAGATGGAGTACAGACAGGAGGTGAGGAGGCGGAAAGCAGTTTGAGAACTTTCTGCACAGCAGAGACTTTCAGAGGGGCAACTGGGCATGTGTGTTCACGTGTGTCTATCCATGTGGAAACTCGTGCGAATGTGTGTGTAGGTGTGTGCGTGGGCGTGTGGGTGGATACAGTTTGTGCGATAAGGCTTCTGGTTCACAGAAATTTGGAGAAAACCACCAGAAGCACAAACTAGAAAAACTGCAGTTTAGAGGATTTTTCACAACCACACACCCTCTTCACTCCCCCAGCCTGGATTCTGCTTCACATTACCTTCATTGGAGAGCCAAGCGAAGTCTTCCAGTAACATGATGTCATCTCTGAATAAAACATGTCGGAGCGGAGCAAGAGTTCTCTGTTGGAGGAATGATCTCATCGCTTTACAGGAAAAACTCTTCTTCTGGGCACACAAAGATTTCAATGTTGGTGTCATCACACCATATCACATCAGATTTAAATATATACTGTGACTTCATTCAAATTGGCGTGCACACACACACACACACACACACACACACACACACACACACATACACACACATGACTCATAACACATCATCAATTCTTAAAGATACACTCCCTGATTGTGTCAGATTGTTTTAGAGGGCTCCACAGCTGCACCACACACCCTCATTTTATTTCCACTGGTGAAGTTTCAAAACTGGCCACTAGTTGTTTCTCCCTGTGTGCAGTCCTTTTGCTAAGCTAAGCTAACAAAAGCATGTTTCTGTTGCATGTCTCTGTTGCACCAGTCCTAAAGCTGCATAAACGTTCTTTCGCTGTGTGAAAAAAAAAAAATCAACTATTAGCTGGGAATAAATTTGGGGGATATCATTAAGGGCTGCAGTGGCACAAAATCTATTTTGTTCCATGTGTGTACTGATATGTAAAGACTGTATATATCGTGCCTTTTACATGGTTCTGGCTGTGAGATCTATAAGAGTTGTTTGTTTGTTTGTTTGCCAGTGCCGAACATACGCATGCACACTCTCGGGGAAATGCAATAATGACGATGGAAGCGTGATGTGTACCCCAGCTCACTCATTTGGCTTTGGCACAAGAATAACACCCCAAAATGATCCATGACTGATGTGAAATCACACTCAAGGCCGAGCCACGCAGGTGCATAAGGATTGAAATGCGAACAGCGCCTCATCAAAACAAAACAGAAAAGATCAAGAAAAGACGATAAAGTAAAAATAAAAAGCCAATTAAACCAGGCAAACTGACATCTGAACTCGTTCAATCAATTTCCCTGCTGATCATTTTAGTCAAGCAATCAAACTAATGAGAGCAAAGACGAGAAATTGAACATGCAGTAATTACAGGAGTACATCTCGACCTCCCGCTTATGCACCCCGGGCACAGGAAGTGACACGTGAGAGAGCAGGCACTAGTTAATTACTATTGACCCTCCACCGCCGTCCCACCAGGCGTCAGCCTCAGTCCCTGCCGATGCTAAAATAATTAATGCCGTCATCCCCGGGTCCCTGTAGCCATGGCGATGAGAAGATTTTCCCCCCCCGGGTACCCCCCCTGGTTGTCAAGCAGCAGTCAGCCAATGAGGAGAGTCAGTGTGTGTGCGTGTGTGTGTGTGTGTGTGTGTGTGTGTGTGTGTGTGTGTGTGTGTGATTGTTCTGAATGATTTAAGGTATTGCTTTAAGCTGCAGGTGAAAGGGTTCATTTAAGTTTGGTCCTCCATCTATAAAATGGCACATCCTGGGATTCTTATTAACTAAGAAGCAGCTTGAAAAAAATAAGGGTACATTTTATGTAAACCATGAACACTGAAATCATCTATGGCATTAGTTTCAAACACTTTTTTTTTTCTTCTTCCTGACAACAGTTCAGATGTTATTTGCCAAAAATAGAGTTCCACCTCACATCACTGGAATTTTAAAAAATGTGCCTTTGAATGAGCTTAATTTTAAGTGATTTTGGATGCTTTCTGAAAAAGGGATTATCATCATCATTGTTTATACATTACTTAATGCTAAATGAGGAAACATAATGGAGATCGCTATTGCCAAACAGATATCGTGAGGGGGCGGGGACACAATATATTTCATTAAAAACATTCTGTTGCACAATATCGACTTATATGAGACAGGGTTGTTGGCAAAGTGTGAAAGCTCAGGTAAACTCTCCTGGGTCACCGGCAGTCTGAACCAGATGTTAATGCCAACTGCTCCACAAGACTCATAGCTGGGCAACGTGATCGGTTGAATGTGTCACAGTACTGTCATCTTGATTCTCAAGGATGAACAGGAGAGCCGGAGTCTAAACCAGACGGCAAAGACAGTGGAGAAAACCCAGTGTTTTGAATGAAGATATGTATGTATTTGACTTCTTTTTTTTATACAAACACATCGAAACATGAGAAAACTGAACGTGCCTTGTCCTTCCATGATTCAATTTGCATCCACAAAATGTCTTTGTGCGCCGTGAACACCTAAAGTGCCACTCAGCACAATTAGGTTTAAAGCTCCTGTGTGTGTCTCTCCATTGGCTGCAGTCCTTGTGAAGGTCCTGGTGCAGCTCTTGAGTCGCTGTTGAATAAGTGGCAGCTGAAATCAAGAGCTACAGTATAGAGATGGCAAACAGGATCATATAACGGAACACTTTAATTTGTCCCTGGTGGCTGATCAAAAGTTGTGAGGAAATCCCCTAAAATTAACATAATTTCTGAGTTTTCAATATATCACACCAGCGATCTGGGAAATTTGGTTTGCCCAGGATCTTACCCAGAGTCAGATGAAGGAATCAGTTTAATCTCTGTGCATTCAGTAGAGAGAGGGGTTCACAATATGTGTAGCCTAGCTTAGCACGAAGACAATACTCCACAAGTGAAATACAGTTTGTTGCTGCAGTCCCGAAGCTTCTGTTCGACTGGTCGGCAATGCACCCACGTGTTCTTGTAGAATATGTTATTCCCAAACCGTGGGTCTACAGCCTCAGGCTCTCCACAAGATTTTGAACCTCGCTGCAGGGATTTGCTCCCAATTCGGCCACAAGAGTATTAGTGAGGTCCAACACTGATGATGAATGATGAAGCCTGACTCACAGTGAGCCGTTCTGGATGGGGCTGAGGGCAAGGAGTCTGTTAAGGCCAATCAAGTTCTTCCTCAACAAAGAAACATTTCTTTATGGACTTTGTGCATGAGGGGCATTGTCCCATCTCAACACCAGAGGAGCAAACACCAACTATTGACAAAAATTGGAAACACACTATTGTTTGAATTAGCATTGTATTCTGTCGCATTAAGATTTCCCTTCATTGGAACTAAGGGCCGTGGTGCACAAAAGAGAAACAGCGGCATGCCAAGAGCCAGCAAAAACAGACACTTGGTCTGTGGCCCTCGGCGTCTGATACAAAGTCACAAGTGCGTTCGCCCAATGTAAACTCATCCCCGTAATTATTAGAAGCTCTGAGAAACGGACGTGGTATTAATAGCGAGAAGTCCACTGTGGGCACGTGGGAGCCGTGGTGGACAGGTTGAACAAACACAGGACTTTCACTCAGGGGACCAGCTCACGTTTCCTGTAAGAACCAAAAGTTGAGTACAAGCGTACTTATTTCAAGCCAAACCATGGAGTTTTTTCTAACCCTAACCTAAGTAGCGTAGCCTGAATAGACAGAAATGTACACTGTATAGCGCCTTTACTTCCATGAGCCATATTAGCAGCACTTGTTCCGTCTGTGATCATCTTGCACCATTTCACTTCACACTGAATCTTGTTTCGGTTCTCCACAGTAATCTCTTCACTCTCCACATGTCTGTTGTCCTCTTCTTCCTCCGCTGTCACATCTGTCAACTGGCACTGGCTTTTACGGATTGGATCGCTATGAATATGGGGGCAAAGAATTTGTGACTTGAAATGCACTTGAAAAGGATTATGGAACACTTGACATTTGTGTGTGTGTGTGTGCGCATGCCCATGTGGATCAGAAGGTGTCCTGGTGGTCCTCTGTTTCCTGTTGGACCCTCTAATCCTTTTAAATCAGCTTTGTTAATCCCACTTTCTTCTCACAGCTGCTTGGGCTTCATGCAGGCACATACAAGTGTTCTTACCACTGTGCATATAGGCTGCATTTTCTGCCCGCTTCAAAAGGAACACCGGCATTTTTTTCAAAATACGCTTGTTTGCTGGCTTGCAAAAACTCAAGATTAGAAGATCGATATCAGTTTCCTCTGCGTGCATCCAGTGCAGAGATTGAGAAACACTGAATCCATTAACATTGGGCGAGAGGCGGCGAACGCCCTGGACATGTCGGGAGCAGATCATGATCTTGTGATCTTGTCTTGATTATTAGGGAAATGGAAAAATGGAAAAAGCGTGTGCGTTGTCTAATTTACCTTGAAAGCCTCTTTAAAAATGCATAAGGTTTGTTGAATGAATGTAACAGAAATGGAGAGAAAAGGAAGGATGAGTGGATGTGAGATACAAAAGCAGCACAGCAGCCGCTCCCCAGAGCTACCACTGGGATTTCTTCTTTCGTTTGCAACTTTGCCCTTTTTCTCCTTCACCTAATCTCTCTGAAATATTCCCTCCCAACTCTCCCACCACCCCCACCTTCCCAAAGATCTGTTTATGGAGGCAGAGTCTTTGAACCCCGACAGTCTTTATAGTTCAGAGGCTGTGAGATGGCAGCTGCTAATGTCAATGCTAATGACGCTTCCCCAACCTGGTGAAACATCGGCCAAGGTGCCAACATTCCTGAATTCTCATTTCGGAAGTCGAAGTCAGATGGGGTGAAGGTTTTTCAGGGGGGGAAGGGAGGTACCACAAGAGATTTCTTTTTTTTTTCTCAAAATGAGGAGCTCTATAAATGTATTCATGGAAAACAAAGATGAATGAGACAAACAGCCCAGAGTTGCTAAGCTTTCGGGTTGTTGCAGAAGTGACTAGAGAGGCTGCATTCTCCTGCTAGCATGTCAACACCAAATTAGCATCTGGAAGCCCCAGGGACAGAATCACTGGGACGCCCCTGTTTCCCCGTCGCTAAAGAAAACCTGAGCAGCAACACAATGCTGCAGGGAGAAAGAGAGAGAGAAAGAGAGAGAGAGAGAGAGAGACACGGATCATAATGAGGACTGCTCTTACATAGAGTGTCTGCAGCTGTGTCCTCTTTCAAGCTCCTCCGCCCTCCTAAGAAGGACGCAGCCTGTCCTGAGGAGGGATGAAGGTCAGAGGGCTAAACCTGCACGTCCTCCCAAATTAAACAGTCTGTAGAGGATCCAGCGGCATTGTCAGTTCGTGCCTGGAGCCCTCCAGACACAGTCAGCGAGGCCAGCAGTGCTCACCACAGGGTGGGACGCAAAGCAGACGGAGGAGTAAAGCAGTTTTAAGTCACCAATGTGCTTTGGGTAGCAGGAAAGCACCATTGTTTACCATTCGCCTGATCAAAAAGCTGTTATCCCTGTCCGACTGCTGACATTCAGCCATGGTATAGTCCTCCTTCGAAGACCGGGGGTCTCAACAGGGTCTCACTCCGATGGTTGGTCAGTGCCCCTTGGTGTCGGATACCGATGCACCGCGCTTTCAACGAACACCAATGTTAACCCTGCCCCATCAATATTTGACGCCCATAGCAATACACAGAGAATAAAGAGCGAGATAGTCCACAGAGGGCGAGTGGGCGGGGAGGTGGATGGGTAAAACAAGTCCCGTTGGTCCTAAGCAAGTCAAGTTAATGTCAACCACGCTCTTATCCTAAAAAGAACAGATCAAAGGAGGCATCCTCTTGCAGAAAGTACAGCTAATATGTTTTTTTTAGGGTGAGTAAGATTTTCCACCATCCTGTGCACATTTCCCGCTCATATTTATCTTCAGTCAATTTATGCCCCGATATAACCTAGTTTGCTATTCCCCCGTTAGCTCTGCTGTTCTTCGCAATTAGCGTCCCACACTAACTGGCTCTTAGTTAGCAATTAGTCTCCTCTCCCACAATAAAACATTTCAGTAATAACTGCAGGTCTCTTTCCTCCCTCCCATCTGAAAAAATACATAAACACATCAAAGCAATTCAATTAGATGCCCACAAAACAGAGATTATAATAATAAACGAACGAGGACGCAATGAGCAGCGGAGCTTGGATGAGTTCATTAAGAACAATCTGGATTTACAAAAAGATCTGCCAGGAGAGGGCGCTGACTAAGTATATTGGTACGCTTTGATTCAGCGGCACAGTTAAACAGTGCTTTAAAAATAAACACAAAGATACAGTTAAGTATGTAAAACAGTAGACGCACATTTTAAACTTATTATCTCAGAAGAAAGACATTCAAATTGGGCATAAAAGGAAAAACTCACTTTTAACACACTCATTAGAATATACCGATCCTCCCATGTAAGTATCTCCACCAAAGGCTTGAGAACTACTGTTGTAAAGGTGCGCCATATTTTTCTCGCAAGCCAATTAGAGCAGACTGGGGTTTCTTTTAGGAGGGGGTTCTTAAAGAGACAGGCACTAAAACAGACCGTTTCAGACAGAGGGTGAATACAGGTTTGAGATTGGGAGCATTTCTGTTGCTTCTCAACAGCTCTCAACATGACAGCTCGCAGCTTGCAGCTAACAGCGTCAACAGCTCTAACGGTGCAAACGACAGCAATGGTGAGAGCATAGCTATCATTTTCTGCTCAGGAAGATATTACTCCCACTGTAAGGTTACATAAGAAAATAGTTGTTTGCTGCTATATTAATGCTCTGAATATCGCATTTAGCACCTTTAAAGAATATAAACATGTTCTAGTAGAACCCCAAAACATAAATATGAACCTGAAATGAGGACAATGTGTCCCCTTTAAGGTGACCTTCCCTGTTAACATTCACTGTCTCTCAGTTAAACACAATTTGTTTTCTTGAGGTTTAACAAAACTGTGCTGAATGAATTGCATTAGCTTCATGAGCTTTTGATATTTTTGAATAAGTGCTTGCTAGCTACCAGTCTTCTTCTTCTTCCCCACCATTGTGGGTTCATTCCTGATCTTCCTTACTTGACAACTCACATGTCGCAGAATACGATGAAACCATCAGCAGGAATTTGCATTGCATTGTTTTCATGAAACTTATGAAAAAATTGCTCCATATCGCTACCAGTGGCAAGAAATCGCCATAATATGTCTTTAACAGCTGAATGTAGCAGACCGTTTCGACCTGAACTGGCTGGAAGAGGGTGTACAGGGGAATTGACTTTTCAGTATTAAGGATGTTATCATGAATGACATTTCCCAAATGGTTAGGAATTCAGACTCCTCTTCTGGAAGGACTTTTTTTTTGTAGTGTGTCTTACAGAAAAAGTAAAAAGAAGGTCAGACTGAAACAGTAATTTCATACATTTTCACATTCAACTGAGAGTCGAAGAATAGACACCTGCACATACAGCCCACAGGCCATGTATTTGTCTGACAGCACCGGCTCTATGTGCACACCTGCTCATTAACAGATCTCACCCAGCCAGAGAGACACGGCATTAACATGGAAAAGAAAAGTTATGGGTTATAACAGGATTTGAAGGCTGGTTAACTAAGAGGAAAATGTCAACAGATTTGCAGCCTACAGGCACAAAAAAAGAGAGAGCCACCATATTTTTATCCCCCAGTGCAACACTCAAGCACTGAAGCAGTTGGCAGTCGCGCAGCAATTAGAGCTCAGATAAATCAATACCTCCCAGGATGTGACACAGTGAAAAGGCTTCCTTTTCGCACAAGCAATGAAGTATTAAGCTCGGTTGAATATATATTTATGATGTGACGGGAGACGGGGAAGAGATGGGAACTCCGGCTCGGTTTCTCGTGCTTTGTAGGCAGTCCAGAGCCAATTATCAGTGTCAATGTGCTCAGCAGTTGCAGAGAACTTGTGTGGATGTGTTTGTTTGATGCAACTGGCGGTTCACGTCCTGTGCCAGAGCACTAATTATTGGCTTTTTCAACAAAAAAAAGTATTTAACCATCACGAACCATAACCCAGTCATCGTAGTTGTCTCACCTTAATCATACCTTAACTATATGACCTTGTCAATTACAAAAATACCTTTGCATTTTTTATATTTTTTATGGGGTTCTGTAACAATTGTCCAGTGTCAAAGTTCTGTTTTGGTGAGTGGATTCTGTTGGTGACATTTCTTTTAAATATTTTGTACTGAGTGAAGTTCAGGACATACCAGAGATCTGAATTGGATAAATAATGATAAATGATAAATGATGATAGCCAGAAATGCTTCAAAATATTCACAACTGTCACGACGGCCTCCTGTGTTGTGTTTAGATTTTGCCTATTCTGTCTCTGTGTCCCTCCTTCCTCCCCCAAATCCCTGCATCTCTATACTGCAATTCTCTACCTGTCCACCAGAGGCCCTCGGATATTTCCCAATCCCCCTGTCAGTACACTCGCTCCTTCACCTCAGTCAGTTGCCAGATGGTCTCTCTGTGCCTTCATTGTTTTTCCAGCCATCTGTACCTGAACCTAACCCATGCAGCGTACCTGTACTTGTTCCTGAACCCTCATCTGTACCAGCCAAACCTTCCTGTAAGACTATCTGTCTTCACTTCTTCACTTGACCGTTCCTGTCGTCCTAGATTTATGTCCATTCCCTGTTGCCTCACGCTCACTTACCTCGCACAAGCCATCAAATTGTGCATTCAATTCGGATGCTTTTTTAATCAAATGTGAGTAGTTTGAGGGAAGTTTAGAGTTCATGTATATAGATTTCTCATCTAAAGTTATGAAGTGATGAACCAATCAATCAATGATGGACCTCATTGTTTTCTCACAGTTTTACGAAACTAATTATATGTCTTAACATTTACTTTCTGTTCTCCCACGGTAACCGGGGTGAGGGTGAACACTCCCGAGCCACGACTCCGAGGCAAACTGTGAGAACGTTTCCATCCCGCTTTCACCTAAACGTGCATAAATGTGACAACCTTGGTGAAGATGGCTGCTTTCATCTCGTTCTCGGTGCCCCGGCTTCAGTTTGTCAATTAATGTGATCCAAAAGGATAGACTTTTAAATTGGGTGTTTTGCAATGGAAGTAAGTGTGCAGGTGTTTTGATCTTTTCTCCCCGCGGACTTTGTGGAAGCACATATGAAGTCTGTGCTTACTGTAGATGGCAGTAAGCACCAAAATATATATATATGTATATATATATATATATATAAATATATATATTGATGAGCTGCTATACTAGATCAAGCATTTATTTGAATACACAGTGCGGCTGTGGCTGAGTGGTAGAGCCTCTTTCAATCTAAAGATCCCAACTGTTCGCTCTGTCAGCATTGTTGTCGCCGTTTCGCACCGTTAGCCGCTAGATTAGCCGTCTCCATCTTGAGAGCCATGTGGAGTGAATGGATGTGCTCTGAATTCTGTATTGAGAACCTTTTAAACCAGCAGCTGCTGTGATGTCTAACCTGCAGCCTTTCAAGGCCAATAACTTTTTTAACACAAACGATCCAAACGCACACGTGCACACGGCCTCATACGTTGTAGACACAAGAAGGCAAAAAAAAAGTCAAATGAAAGATATTGTTCATCTGTTTGCTGGCACTTCCTAATTTGCTGCTGTGACTTACTAGCCCAGGGCTTGTTGTTTTTGATGACGATAAAACATATTTATCTACCACAATAAACATTCAATATAACAGTGGCAACTATATAACCAATGGCAGCTTGAAAATGTCTTCTTAGCTTGGTCTCCAAGAACCAATTAAAGCATTGCATTTTCTGCTAGTGTGCAAGTTCAACATGCACATACAGTATTTCCCTAACTTATTAAAACGCACAATCAAGCCATACCATTGCATAAGGTCCCCATACTCTGATCAGCGTGGCCAGTGCTGTCAACTCTGCAACTAATCATTCAGTCTCTGGACAGCTGCTCTCACTGAGCATGCTCAGACATGTCGCCCATATGTCACCCACTGCAGCAGCGTTACTCTTTCATGTGTTGTTTAATGGTGTTTCGACAACAAAGACGTCTACAACACAGGGAAATAAGATGTATCAGAGTGTGGCTACACAGACAATATCTGTCAGTCGGGAGCAATTCATGCGTTGGTTTCATCCTTTTCATGGGATTTGTTGACGACTTGAAAAAGATTAAATATTGAAGTCCTCTCGGCCTTTTGACTTGAGCACCACCCGTACCAACTACAAAACAATACGCAGGGGTCAATACGGTCAATGGACAATGAAAGAAACAATTCTTCTTCTTCTTCTTCTTCTTTTCTCGACTGAAAATAAAAATGTTGATGCTAAAACTTTAACGTTTGGAAGTTTGGAGGGACGGTGCTTTTCTTCTACAACGGCGTATCTTTTGCATTGCGGTTTGTGTGAACGCTTGCTCAGACTGTGCAAACAGTTTTTATACACCGATGAGGTGCACAGCAAAGGTCTGAAAATAATGATCACCCTCTCAATATAGGCCACATTAGCATCACATTAACCTTTGGTGGGAAGTGTGTGTGTCTCTCTATGTGTGTGTGTGTGTGTGTGCGTGTGTGTGTGTGTGTGTGTGTGTGTGTGTGTGTGTGTGTGCCAGGGTTAGAGGAGAAAGGGGTCAAATGTGTTCTTCAACGCTTTCTCTCTCTCTCTCTCTCTCTCTCTCTCTCTTCCTCTCTCTCTCTCTCTCTCTCTCTCTTTTATATTTACCTTAAAGTTGATGTCATATCCTCTCCTTCTTCATCTCTCTAGCATTTATATGTCTAAGAGTACAAAAAGAAAACAATGAAAAAAACAATGTGACACTTTTCTCTTTAGATTTCTTCTCTTTTCTTTCTTGTGTTATATGTTTGTTTGTTAACATTTTAAGTGTGATAGTCAGGTTGCCTTATAGGGGTGATGAGGAGGCTCTGGTAAAGATAAGCTTGCGTGGGCATTACTGTGTAGATATTGTAACAATAGAAACCTCACATAACCACTGTTTATATACCCTCCAAGGACCTAATAGGAGCGGACTAAACCACTAGTGTGGAGTTCACACTAGTGTGTCTCCAAAAAGCGAGTCAATCCACATGAACGTCCATGTTGAAAGGCCCAACTATACAGCAGAAATAAACACGTTTACAGACTGGCACTAAGAACAGGGGTGTCGTGTAGTGAAGTGGGTATTCTGCCTCTAGACCCTTCTCCTTGAAGTAGCAATCAGAACTGTATGTGTTTATATTTCAGAGTGAAACTGATAACTGTTTTTTTGTAGGATTTAAATGTTTGTCTGAAAAGGGTATCGCTCCTTGGTGGGGGACAGCAGCTATAGGCAGTTTCATGGCAGTTGCAATGTATTCCAAAGGCATTTACAGGGTATAAAAATAACATCCATAGAAACACAACTTTCATTTGTAGCTAACACTGTTGGCCCTTCCCACGTTCAACTTTACCCATGAGCAAACATGTGCTTTTCAATGCCACATTTAAGCCAAGAAGGGGTGGACGTTGGTTAAATTGGCTATATTTTATTTATAGAAAGGTCAGTAAAGATTTAAAAACTAGCATCTGAATTTGTCTTGAATTTGTCTACATTCATAGACACACACACACACACACACAGTCAGCAGGGGATGTCCGTGTGTCTCTAACAGTGCGATGAACTGTCCTTGTGTGTCTGACAGCTTCCTCGCTGTCAGTAAATACAGGATTTATGATACAGTACAGTAACTGGCCTGAGGCACTGCAGCATACTGTATATATTTATATACTCTCCTCACACTCTGGCTGCCTATATTATGGACCGACTGGATTACAAACCGCTACGGATGATTGGAAAGCAGGGAGAGCCAGAGTCTGACAGTTGAGGAAGCATTTAAGAGGAGCAGGTCGGCAAATTTGGAAAGACGGATCAGATTTGTCTGGTCGTTCAGCATGGAGAGGTCCAGGATGTGTTTATCCTGGTGTCAGAGACACACTTCACTGTCAACCGACCAATCCATCTGGCAACAACTGAGGCAAAAGACAAAATTGTTGCTTTGCCCTTTGGCTTAGACTAACTCAACCAGCTTATATGGACCCATGTGATTATCTGAACATGGTTATGTAAACCTTTTTGAGCTAACTTGGTTAGATTTTATGGTTTTGTCTGTGAACTATACATCACACCATTTTTAAAACAGTGTAAATTTAGATGTGAGTACTTAATTGTTTATTACACAAATTCTCTATGTTTCTCAGTCGCCAGGAAAGATATGGTGGCATTGTACGTTTCTGCAAACTACCGATACGTAGAAACTTTGCGTAGGAAAGTCCGCCAAGGGTGGTTGTCAGTTATTTACGCTTGAGTTACATTGTTATTATTTTAAGAATAACTGATCTATTTTCGAAACCTGAACCAATCATTTCACAACGTTAACTGTGTGTCATTTCGCCTTTCTGCAAGTGTGAAATGAGGCTGAAATATAAGGTAATTTATGAAAAAAGATTTGGGTTAGGAAATGTCAAAATTCAACGTACAGTGTCCAAATTCTCTTTTTTTTTCTTTTTTCTTTTTTTTCTCCGGTGACTGGGTTGCCCCCTGATATCTTCTGTAATGTCAAATCATTATTTCTAACAAGGTAGAGAGGCATTCTGCACTGGAATTTAATGGGGCGGCAGCGTTCTAAAGGGGATTTCGTGGTTTCTCTAAAAGGATAGAGGAGGATTATGAAGGAAAAGAAGGGATGCAATATAGATGCAGTCTCTACGTAATTTGTAAGCTTACGGATTTGAGATAACGCTCATTTGTTCCTCTGTGGCTCAACAAACTTGTAACTCGGATCCATCCCAAGATAATTATGTCGAAATCTTAATAATAAACGTCTTGAGAATGCCACAAAAAAACAGCAATACATTTTAAGGTACAGACTCTGTACATACCAAGTGTACAGGAGGTTTGGCACTGCTTCATTATCTTAAATATACCACTTGTCTTCTTATCATGACATAGTTCATGTTTGTTTGCGCACTTGATTAGTCAATCACCTGCAAACACGAAGAAGAGCAAACCGCAAAGCTCAACTGCAGTGAGCTCCATATTGCCCCGGCGTGATTTTTAAGCTCCATCCAAGTAGAATTTAAAGTGTGTGTGTGTGTGTGTGTGTGTGTGTGTGTGTGTGTGTGTGTCCATCTATCTTCCCTCCTCTCTCCTCCCTCCCAGTTTTAAGCCCAGTACTGAGCCACTAATGGAGGACAAGCCTGTTAGAGCAACACGCCACGCTTTACTAGCAGCACACCAGGGACTCACACTCACAAACACACACACACACACACACACACACACACACACACACACACACACACACACAGAGACCGACAAAACTCACACTCATATTCATCCAAAAAGATAACACATAGAAATGCACCAAAATTTGACCACATACACACAGATGAGAACTCTGGGAAACGGCAAGCATTCAGCTCCATTGTAGGCAACTCACACACACACACACACACACACACACTCACACACTCACACAAAACACTAAACACACCCTCACACACATCCCAGTAGAGTACAACACCATAGCAACAGCCTGCAAACAGCTAATCTATTCCGTGATGCAGCAGTCGTCTCCCAGCGTGAGCAGAGGCTCCAATTATACCTTCATTTGTTTGTCAGTTGTTTTGAAGTCAACATGAAAACCGAGCCGAACGGCGGCTCGGCGGTTTGAGGAGAGCATCAGACCTCAGCACCACTTCTCACACATCACACGACGTGGCTTTATTCTTTGGAGCACACAAAGGCCAGAGAGATGGTATTGTTGGGTCAGTGTTGTGCCCGGAATACTAAAGGCTCCTACGCACTGTGTGATAAGAGTAATCTTGCAGCAGGTTCATTACATGTGCAGCTCGCGGGTCTGGTGAAAGCCTGCTCACAAACGCTGTGCGGCTGAACGATATCAGTTCTAAGGCTGCGTACATGGGTCTCTCTCAAGTATTTAACATGTGCATGTGTGTTCCACATGCACAAAACGAGTTGTGATTGATCAAACCTGTCTTTGAAATGGCTGGCTTATTCAAGGTGATATAAGGTGATGTGGAAATATTGTCAAAATGGTCAGGAACGTTCATTTACAACAAAATGTCACCGCCTATCTCTCACTTTGACAGTCCAGCATTGCAGTGTATCTCTTCCCAAACGTAAAACTAATTATCTGACACGGGCACAATACAGATTAAGCCTTCGGGTCTGAAAAGTGAAGGCAAAGCTGAAGTGTTTTCAACTTGCATTCTTTCTAGTGTCCATCAGGGTTGACGCCACAAGATTGTATTGCAAAAAGATTGTATAGAATTCTTTGAGAAAGTGACCGTACTTCTCATTTGATTTATTACCTCAGTAGACATTGTCAACACGAGTTTATGGTCTCAATCTCTAGTTTCTAGATAAGCGGTTCGGATAATGGAATGGAATGGTCCATTTAGAGTAAAATAGACCATAAAGCAGGGTATGCTTTGGGGCGGGGTTGCCTTGTGATTTACAGGTCGCTGCCACTATCAGAGTCGTATTCGGCGCCTCTGAATCATTCAACCACAGTCCAGATATGGTCACTTCACTGGTTGCATAAATCAAGATGGCAACGATCAGAATCCAAGATGGCGATGGCAAAATGCCAAACTCGAGGCTTCAAAACGGCAGTCCAGAAACCAAAGGGTGTCGTTACGGCGACTTCGTCCACTTCTAATGTACAGTCTATGGTTTGAACCCTTTTTCCTGTCAACCCGGACTAACTGATGCCTGGCTAACTGCCTAGACGGCCGATGATCTGGCCGCTGGCTAAACGGATGGGTATCGGAAACTCTGGTCGGTTGTCTTGAAGTCTGGTCAATTTCACGATCTTTCCAACACCGCTGCCATCAAACGATCCTCTATAAACTGTAGCGAGCTTGTCATTGATATTATTGGAGTCACCGGCTGGTGCGATCGCATCGCGAGCTGGTCCCTAGCTCTTCTGGTTTCTGTCAACATTTGAGACAATTCCTTTTGATACAAACGTAATTGTCGTTGGACGTACAAATCAGAGATTGTGTACTTTTTAGTGTGAGTAACGTTTTCGGCCGCGATGAAAGGCCAATTATAACACGTAGTGGGAGTTTACAAGGTTGATCAAAAAAACATACAGCGTTCACCCAGCTTTACTGAACTCACGGTATTGACAAAAAAACATAAAATTGCAGGTAAAATATCGTTTAGGAAACTAATATAAATATATTAGCAATCTGATTAGCAGATGTGCAGGGAGAACTTATTAACAATAAAGGCTACAAATAAACAATTGGACAGTTAACTATATAGCCTAAGCTGGCATGTAAAACTTAATATTTGTTGCACTTTTTTCCACTTTCTATAGATATCACGATAATTTTGGTCACGATAATTGTGTGATGAAGTTGTGATACCATGACAGCCCTAGTTGAGTGTGTGTGTGTGTATACTGTCTGGTTGTAATATGATTTTTTTAAATTCCATAATTTGGTGAAAGAGAGATAGAACAGAGTGGAGGGAACAGGACGTGAGGAAGGACCGAGGGCATCGGAGACACAGCAGTGTGTTAACGGGAGCCGAGCGTGGCAAATTGGACTGAATTTTCCGCCTGTGCGATTTCAATACACAAACGCAGGCGTACATAACCACGCTTAATAAGTGCCGTGCTAATGCATTGTATAATCTCCTCTAAATTAATATGTTAGACACAATTGCCTGGTAATTAATTCCTGTCACAGCGTATCCAAACGAGAAGATTTATTCGGTTATGTCAATCACAAAACCCTGGAGCCCGAGGCAGATTATTGGCCAGCGCGGGCTGGCAGTGTAAGGATGATGATGATGATGATGATGATGTGTAGGAAATGTCTGGTTTGTATAAACATCCATTTCCCGGACCTTTTTAAAGGGCCGGTGACGAGGGCCGGTCATCAAAGGAAGGTCATTGTGATGACGGGATGACAGGAGAGGCAGCAGCCTTTTGTTTTACGGCTTCATAAAGAACATAATGTCTCCACAGGCTCTTCAACCATCCAGCAGACAGTTCTGTGGCTTTTCCTTGACCACACTTGCCTTTCTCTGTCATTGTTTCTCAGGGTTCCTTTGAGGGGAATTTGCAGATACATAGCTACAGTCCTACCATCCACACAAAGACGAGGATGAAGACCAACACTTTTATATCTCTGCAACTGAATGACTCGTTCCCTCTGTAAGTGTTAACTAGAGAAAAATAATGGGATTGATGGAGCTGACAAACCCTGATATGTACAGTTGTTCATTTATTATGTACATATTCCATAAAATACGATTATTAACTTGGCTGTCAGTTATATTTATTCCTGATACATCCTGCTTGTACAGTGGATACATGATACTTATTGGCTATGTGTTCTTATGTATTTCGTGACTAACTGAACTGTGAGTAACAGAACAAAAAAAAACATACTTTGTTTTAAGTAAATTACTTCCGTATTGAACAAAAATTTGAAAAAGCAACGGCTGTTTTTTTACAAAAAGGTTTTTGTCAGCGACAACTTCAAGGCACTGCGCACGCCTCCGTCACATCTCCGAAAACGTAGCAAGACATTTCTTGTTCTTTAACAACAACAACAACAACAACAACAACAGCAAGAAGAGAAAACAAGAGAACGGTGTTACAAATGTTCCATCTTCTGAATTGTGAGGATTAGCGCTTTTCTTCATTTTTATGTCACTGTAAATAGAATTAATTTGGGTTTCGGACTGTTGGTTCGGGGGAAAAACGGTGGGCAATACCAGGGCATTTTTCAAAATGTTCTCAGCATTTTATAGACTAATCAATTGAAAAATACTAATTGGGCTAATTGATTATGAACACAATTGTTAGTGGCAGCCCTATCTCAGAGTAACTAAGCCAACATTGACAAACAGAAAACTGTTACCTAATTGCTAGAAACTGATTGTCATTGCTTCTGCACACACAGTACAAGTTTCCGCAAATACATAAAGCCAAAAGGTATTTCATTTTTCAACTACTTGCTCATGCTGGTGCTGGTTTGAAAACACACACACACACACACACACCCACACACACACACACACACAGGCCTGCAGGTGTGTGTTTTTTCTTTATTAAAAACCAGAAAGCGCAATTAGCTGCAGAATATGCTTAACCCTTTATCGCTCCCTCAGCTCGAGGATATATTGCTTCTTCCCCTCCATTATTAAAAATATCACAGACATGAGAGGAGGAGGGGAGCAGACAGGAAATATCACAGCTACATGTTTGGAACGTGGAGGACGGGAGTGTGTTCTGTTTAGTGGTCGGAGGGCAGGTGTTGCTTTGTGCATGTTTGAACTGTGTGAACAGAAGGCTTGCTGCATGTCTGTCTATGCACTTATTAATATAAAATATGTACTTCTTATACTGATGGCTAGTTAAATCTATACAAATATATAACATTTTAAAAACTGATCATACGATCTTTTTATAGAATGTTTTTTTTATTGATTTTCAACATTAGAAGACTGATGACAACATTACTCAGATAAATAAATAGTAAAATAAATACATACATAAATAAATAAAAAAAGCATGTAGATTCTACATAAACTAGATACTAGAGGAGTATAAAGCACAACATTTCTCTCTGAAATGTAGTTGTGTGGAAGTACTGTCTAAAGAGTACAGTACTTAAGTTCATGTAATTATATACATTCCACCACAGACACATGATAACGC
This sequence comes from Ophiodon elongatus, assembly GCA_016806645.1. Taxonomy (NCBI): domain Eukaryota; kingdom Metazoa; phylum Chordata; class Actinopteri; order Perciformes; family Hexagrammidae; genus Ophiodon; species Ophiodon elongatus. The sequence goes on from JACSYO010000333.1 coordinate 4,414,835, forward strand.
ACATTATACACATGCTTCATTAAAGGTTGCTATGTTGTGAGTCTGGGATTGATGACTTCAAAAAAGAAAGAAATAAAAACTAACATGTAATATTAAAGTTCATCCTTTGTAAAAAAAAAATGTGTCAAAGTTGTTCCGTTGTTTTTTCTGATGTTTTATTACAGTCAGTGAATCCGACAGAAAAGACGATGTTTGCGTGACCTACACACTGATCTCTGGTTCTGATTTAACCGACACGAGAAGGTGGAAATGAAGACCGTGTTCACCACAGGGAAAAGGCACAGGGATGTAATAATATTTCCGTTGTTTTTCAAAGCTGTTACTGTGCTGCACGCAGAGCCGTTCCTGCGTTTTATGTTGTTTTTATTATAAGGTCTTTGGTCCAAGCTGTTGCTCATGGTTCAGAGCTTGTAGTTTCAGGCTCCGGTTCATTCGGGCAGACCGAGACGTCCTGCTCCATCCTGACGGCCGGCTCGGTAAGCCAGCTGTGGACTCTCGCAGCAGAACGGGGTGTCTGTGTCGTCTCCTCCAGTCGGGGGGGCCGGGGGGACATCGGGTCTGTGTGTTGTTTGGTGTGTCGTCCACCTTGGCTCAGGGTTCCGTGCACTCCACTCTGCAGGGAGGAGGACTTTGTGTCTGTGATGTACTCCTCTAGAGGCAGGAGGCAGCTCAGGCCTCAGGCCCGCCTCAGGGTCCCTCTCTGCTCAGTTGCTCCAGTTTTTTCTGTCTTAAAAACTTTATTTTTTCATGCGAGCTCTGACTTGAAATATGACCTGAGTTTTTCTCATTATTGAGTATGTTTTTATGCACTTATATCCCAGGCCCGACGGACCAACGCTGAGTCGTACAGATTTACAGTCTGACCTGTTTGTGTTTAATCATTCAGGGAGGAAAAGTACAACATTTTGTTATCTCCATAAATATATTAGTTTCTTAATCGGCATTCAAGTCAGACACACACATGATTGTTGGGAGCAATATGAACAGGAATTTAGCATTAAGACCTAATGTCATTGACAGTCTGCAGATAACATCTCACAGTGTGCTCAGTTGAAGGATGCTAATTGTTCTCATTTTCTTTTAGATACTGATTGCTTTTTTTCCCCATCAAGATCATTCTTAAACATGTCATTTTTATGACCAGAATCGGGGCAGTCGGCAACGCCAACACACTCTCACACCAATGAGACAAATAGCGCAGCCTGGGCAGTGGCCCCGAGCTTCAAACTTTGACGCCCTAGGTTTCCCTATGGCATCACATTCGCCCGTTTTAATGACGGCGAGTCAATATACGCTTGTAACATGCAGTGTCTTCACAGAAAGACAACAAAAACACTTAGGTTTCGGAAGACAACTTGGCTGACGTCAACTCGACTGACAAAATGCAGCCTGTTCACATCCAGCGTTCGTAGCTATACCTACAAAAAAAAAATGAATGCACTGTAATTCATAGACACAAGCAAATCGTATGTAATCAACGTGATCATCAACCAGGAAGTATAAGGACTACAAAAAGTCACACAGGGCAGGCGGGAGGGGAGGTGGATGTGTCAAACGAGAACGATGATTAATTTGTGACGCAACGCCACTTCTGTAGTTATCATAACCCAAACCCTGATCTTTACCGAAGCCTAACCAAGTAGTTTTGTTCCCTAACTCAGTTGTTTCCTGTGAAGCCTGGGAAGTTTATTTTGAAAAGACTGTATGCATGTATGAAGCAGAAATTGACACGTGTTGCTGGAAACAAAATTAGGAGTAACTTTTTTCGGAAGATATGAGGATACGTTGCAAAAATCTCAACTGTACTTTTAGTTTCTCACAGGACACGAACAGCGGTCTCCTGGATGAAAGTCCAGTGTTTGTTTGACCCGTGCAGGTCTATCTTGCGTGTTATACTACGTCAGTTGCTCTGCCCGTAATGCCGCGGGCCGTGCGACGCGTACGAACGCTAAATGAGCGTCTGTGTCGGACGCCGAGGAGCGCTGCGTTAGTGGACGCATTGGGTATGAGACGGCGGGAAGTGTTTTATCCTCAGTCGTCAATATGTGTGTTTCTTTTTAACAGTCAAGACAAAGAAAAATGTGCAAGTGGTTGGAAGTAGCTGTTACGTGTTGGGTGATTAGGTTTGAATAAAGTCAAATAAAGTAGAGCATGAAGATGTCTCGCTGACGTCAACGTCTGCCACCATCCTGACTACACTTCGAACGCCTCGGATGTCTTCAGTCAGCCTCTCACATATTGTATCTAAACACCCCCTTTCCTCCAACTGTTGGTTTTCTCAAGAAATAAATAATTAAAATAGAATGTGAGTGAGCGAAAGATGCACAAAGCACGGAGGGCTCTGCAGCAGCCAGTTGGAGCTGAAGAAGGCTCGAGGGTGTGCAGTTATACGAGTTTGAAGATAAAAAAAAAAAATCGGATTCCAGTTGCACCTGCACAGATACTGCAGCAGACAGTGATCAGAAACCTTGATAAGATATTTACAAGCCTCGGCTTCCCTGTTTGTTTCTCAGGAACAGAGCCGGCGTAATTCTCCAAAGCAGGATAAGTGTTGGTTTGAGTTACTGAAGCAAAGACATAATGATCGTGTGTGCAAACAAATGGTGTGCTCTTAAAAACTGCAGGATGTGTTTATGAGTTAACTTCATCCCCCCTGTGATTATTTAACATTTTTATGGCATTATCTTTCTGTCTTGACTTTGTGTATGTACAATTTCCCTTTTTTTTCTTCTTATTTTCTTCTTTTGTTTCTTTTATTCATTTCTTTTATCTCTTTTATTATTTTTTTATTTGTATATGTGGTTCTATATTAACCATAAGAAAACAACCGAGGATTTATTTAATTAATACAAATTTTAAAAAACTTAGAACTTAGATATCTTATTCTTGAATAGTATTCCTAATTCACGGTTCACCATCCTGAGGTTCCAGCCCTGATTAGATGATGAAATATTTTTCCTCGTTCTCTCCTCCAGTTCAATAATACGATTACAACACTGAGTGGGCAGCGATGCCCAGATTTTTAAAAGGTTGTGTGGTTGAGAAAGACACACACACACACACTCACTCAGGTTTTATATTTTCTCCTCTTATGGTGTTTGTGGTTTTTAGCCACATGGAATTACTGTATCCGTTTCACTGTGAAATTCTTTCTCTGCTCTCTCACTTTTTTCTCTGTTCTCTTAATCCTCTTTGTGTCTTTTTGATAAGTTCTCTCCATCTTGATGTGCAACATCAGAGGGGACAAAGAATACAAATAAATCAGAGTTCACGGTAAAAGAAGAATTAAAGAATTGATTTAGGTGCTGGTTGTAGTATTGGTCGCAGTTCTAATTCTATTTATGATATATGAATAGTAGTATTGATAATAACCACAGTCGTTGTTATAGTAGAAATAAAAGGGTGAAAGAGTCCGTTTTGGTAGAGGTAATGGTAGTAGCAGAAGTAAGAGTACAGATGTAGTAGTAGTAGTAGTAGTAGAAGTAGTAGTAGTAGTAGTAATAATGCTAGTAGTAGCCATAGCAGTACAGTAGTAGTAGTAGTAGGTAGTAGGGCTAGTGGTAGTAAGTGTAGTAGTAGTGGTGGTAGGGTTAGTAGTGATGTATGGGTAGTAGCTGTGTGGTAGTAGAGGCAGTAGTAGTAGTGGTGGTGGTAGTAATAGTAGTGATAGTAGTGGTGGTGGTAGTTTTGATGGTGGGGTAGTATAGTAGTAGGGTGGTAGTAGTAGTAGAGGTAGTGGTGGTAGTAGTAGTAGTAGGTGTAGTAGTGGTGGTAGTAGTAGTAGTAGTAGAGGTTGTAGGGGTAGTAGTAGTAGTAGTAGCATAATAATAGTTGACGTAGTGGTGATATTACCCTGCTATTGGTAACTATTGATAAAGGTAGCGATGGTAGTTGCAGATATAAGTACAGTAGAGGTAGTAGTAATTGTATCAGTAGTGTGGGAGGTAGTACAGTAGATCAAATAAGTAGTAAGTGTACGACTAGGGGGCTGGTTGTGGACCTGCAATTATAAGAATAAAACATGATAATGATTGTTTTATACTTTAATGTCGAATATCACAAAGACGCTGCACGTGAATGTGTTAAGGGGCTCTCATGGGCACTCGTAGTATTGATCTATACTTCAACAACACCCCACCCCCACCACACACACACACACACACACACGTACACTTTCTCCATCTCCTTCCTGAGTCCCTCCTCCTCTCCTCTCTCCCTTCCTCTGTTCTTCCAGTGGCAGACTAAGCTGTAGAAATCAATAGGGAAAATGTCCTGAAACAGCCGATCTAGAAGCCATCTGGCCCTTGTTGTCCTCAGAGACCGGCAGCATGTCCCCACCCCCCCTCCACCTCCTGGGGGACGAGAGACACGAAGAAGAAGCTGAGAGAGAGAGAGAGAGAGAGAGAGAGTGAGAGAGAGAGTGATAGAAGAAGCTCGAGCAGACAACAACACAAAGCAAGTGTTAACTCACGAGCACGCAAATTGTCAGTGTGGGCAACACATCATGTGGCTGTTACATAAGAGACGGAAAGGTGGGAGCGTAGACAGATTAATATCACGTATTTTACATGTAGTTTGAGTTGTTCATTTTGACCTTATAATAACACCACCTCCATTAGTAGCAGATTTTTCTTTTTTCTTTTTTTTTCCATCGCTAAAATAAAGAGCCAGAAAGCACCGCTCTCCGAGGTTTTTGGTCAAAATCAGACCAGTGTTTTCCGGGTCATCGCGTTCCAGTTATGAATTTTGACCTTTTAATTATTGCGTCCTCATTAATCCAATTAATGTAATTTGCAAGAGTAGCCGGGTTCGGGTCGGTCACACTAACGGTGTCCGCGGTGGAGGCAGATTGCAGGAAAAACATTGGAAAGGGAAACAGAACAGATGAAGTATGCAAGGAAGAAAACACAAAGGAAAGAAAGGAAATGTGGAGAAAGAGTGCAAGAAAGTGAAAGCAAAAGCAACAAAGGCTGGAAATAATCTGAAAGTGAACAGCACAGGGATGATACACAATCACAGAGGGAATTCAGCAGGACGAAGAAAGGGATGAGAATAAAGTGAAGTTAGATGTACAGACACCGTTACCTAAGAATGTTCTGCTCAGTGCTCACACGGTCGTGTCTAAACCAACGTGATTTACAGCATCCACGGAGGCTTCGTCTCTTTAAGACACTCTCGGAGGTACGGCTATCAGAATCTAAAATCATATACTGAGATGCAAAAATCCCCAAAACACCAAACCGAACGTCCCAAAACTAGAAAGGATGAGATCATTCCAAATTTTTTTTTTTTTTTACGATGCAATTTGTTTAATTTCTAGACGCTTGATTCTTGTTAAAGAAGTCAAACTCACACTGGCTGAGGAGGAAAATCTATATATTTTTTAGGGAATCATCAATTATTGATAAAATCCCCTTTTTAAGATGCAGATTTTTAAGTAACAATTATGCAAACTGAATCCCATTTGAACACTTTATAATAAGTATGTGTATTCGCTCCGTGTTGTTTGACATAATGTCAGGTTTGATATGCGGATTTCTTCACTTTGTTACTCGTGAACCCAATAATTACTTTTGATGCAGCCGAATACAGCTCATCACGAGCCAGACATCATCTTAACTTCAAGTTTCAAGTTTCGTCAACCTAACGTTACCTTAAATAGGTAAGCGACATTCGAAGAGACACAACTTATTAACTATTATTATTGAGAATAAATAAATGCATTTAGGCAGAGTTCACAGATTATCTCATTCATGTCCTCTCATCAGTAAAACAGACTGAGTGTACGCTAGCCTCTCATATCTCATTCATTGTTGGAATGCAGTCTGCACTTATCGGACCCTTACGAACGTTCAGGCTCCCTCGTGTGGCTCAAAGGGTGTACTGCAGTTATAAATGTCCAATAAAAGACCATGGAAGAAATTCTGCTAATTTATTTCGGCCACCCTAAATAACACTTCCTGCGACCCTCGACCGCCGAAGGTCACATGGTGCGTGTCGTCCTGAAGCTGGAGGAGGCTATGATGTCCCCTGTATGTGGAGCCTCGTGGAGACACGCTGCTGACACTTTTTTGGAACTGAAAGCTGCGTGCGTATCGGAAAAAATAAAAAATTCGGGAAGGCGCCTGACTGACACGCCACATGATTACGTTGAGTGTGCATCACCCGTGTGTTTCTTTAGCCACAGTTTGCACATCTTATGTCACTTCTTGCGTCATTAAGCACAGGTAGGAAAGTAACCGAGTACATCTGAGTACCACGTGTGTGTGCTCGCATAGAACTTTGATAGAAATGTGATACAAGTAAAGAGCAAGTGAGCAAGAACTCTTCCTCCGCCACTGATCATCAGCGCGTGGTACTGTGTCTGGTAGTTCATAACAGTGACGTGCCTTCATATTGATAAGCGTGGCATCAGAAGAAAAAAAACGCGCCATTGGTCCTCCGGTTAACGCTCTTGTGAACTGAACAGGTGGAGGGAGGAGTGGGGTGGGGGGGGATGGAGCTCTTCCCTCCACTGCGTCCCTGCTCTCCTGCATGGGACATCACCACGTGGAGGAGTCTCTGTGGTGCATCCCTCACACCTCAGAGAGAGAGAGAGAGAGAGAGAGAGAGACAGAGAGAGAGAGAGAGAGAGAGAAAACAAAACTGTCAGCAGCTTCAGCTTCAACAGCAGCAGCTTCAGCTTCATCAGCTTCAGCAGCAGCTCGCGGTTTCTCTCCTCTCTGCCCGCGCTGCCTGTAATGACTGGGAGAGGAATGCTGAACGCTTTTATATAGGCCTCTAAAAATAACTCACCCCCATCGCTGCCATCTAGGGCCGGACTGACAACCTCCCGCAGCCAATGGCGGTCCCCGTCTCCCCGACGGCCCCGCCCTCTCCCTCGGTCTCCGCGCCTCCTTAATTGGACGCCAGTGACATCATCAACCCTATTTACCTTATTAGGTCACGCATGAAATTGACTGACAGGTGGCTCCTCCCCTCTCCCTGCCTCTCTCTCTCTTTACCACTCCTCCCCTCTCTCTCTCTCTCTCTCTCTCTCGCTCTGTCTCTCGCGCGCGCGCCGGTCGCCTGGATTGCAGCGCGGTCCAGTCTGCTGCTGGTGGAAGCAAACCTGGCAACCTGGCAGCTCGTACGGAGACCGACTGGCAATCTGGCAATGCGGAAATAGATCTGCCACCCACTCCCCCTTGCCCCCCCACCCTCCCCCTCCGAGCGCGGACCGAGGAGAGAGGCGTGACGGAGCGAGCAGAGAGGAGAGGGGATTGCTTTTGGAAAAAAAAAGATAAAATAATCAACTCTTTCTTTCCTGTGAGCTTCTTTTTTTTTTTTTTTTTTTTTAATTAAAGTGCTCAGGTGCGCTCATCTGCACCGGCTTGGATTTGCTTTCTCCCGGCATTTGTTTTGGTTGTTTCCAACCTGACAAGTCTGAGGAGAAGGAGGAGGAGGAGGAGGAGGAGAGAAGAAGTGCGTTTCTAATCGTTTGGATTCCGGACTTCTGTACTGACTTTTCCTGTTTGTTTTTTTTTTTGGTTTTGTTTTTTTTTTTGCTTCAAGCATGGATGTGTTGGCGAATTACAGTATTTTCCAGGAACTCCAACTCGTTCATGACACTGGTTATTTCTCCGCGATGCCTTCCCTGGAGGAGAACTGGCAGCAGGTCAGAGATGATGCGTTTTTCACTGCTCTTTCCGGGAAATTGGAGGGGGTTAGAAACTGGGATGAAATGCCATGTGTGCGCTGGTCTGTGTGTGTGTCTGTGAGTGTGTGCGCGTGTGTGCGTGTGTTTTTGTATAGAGTTTTGCATCACCAGAGCGCTCCGGAGCGGCAGCAGCCCCGTGTAGTTGCGTTAGTTTTTTTTTCTTCTTTTTTCCGCTCACATGGAACACGGCGAGGTCCGCTGACAGGAGAAAACACACACACACACACACACACGCACACACACACACACACACACACACACACACACACACACACACACACACACACACACACACACACACACACACACACACACACACACACACTAAGAGCGAGTGGGTGAGGAGGAGGAAGAGGAGGAGGAGGAGGAGGAGAAGGAGGAGGGAGAGGAGGACGAGGATACAGACAGAGCTTTACGCACTAATGGCACTAATGGAAAAAAACGGCATTTTTTTTAAATGCGTAAAAACGTTCGAACCATCTTAACATTTACGCACACGCCCCCTTACTACAGACGAACCGTACCTTGAACACACTTAAGGGTTAACAAAACCATTTCATAATTAATGTAAAAGCAGGAAGGTGACGCTGTTATCCAGTGAAATCCCCGACGATGATATTCAGATCTGGACTAAAACCTGAAAAGGCTTTTAAACGCTGCTCGGGGGGGAAGAAAAAAAAAAAACTCTAAAACGCAGGTAGTCGAGCTGCAAATGCCGATTTTCCTCTGGCTTTGCCCCGAAGGATGATGTTGGTACTTTCCATTTCAAATTTGGTCTGTTCGGCATCAAATCCAGCTGTTCAAACACTTACTGGTCCCACGCTTATTGGTAACATGACATGCTGTCGTTTCCTTGTAGCGTTCCTTGAGAGAGCATCATTTTAGGGACTCCATGTTGATCTGTTGAGGACCGAAAACAGCCGTTAAGTTACTTATTTGGTGCATTTTCTTTTTTTTTTTCATGTGAAAATCGAAAGTTTAAAGCGGGTTGTAGAGTTTAAACGAGAACGAGGACGGACTTGATGCCGGATTTGATTGACAGTTGAGACTCTTGGGTGAGAGCTGATTGAAGGTGAAAGTGGAGTGATTTTTTTGTTTTGCAGTCTGATGCAGTTTTTATACTGCCACTGATCTGATCACTGATCACCAGTCTGACAGGCCTGATGTGTTTGGATTTATCACACACACACACACACACACACACACACACACACACACACAGGCCGGGGAAGATGGACGCATGCTTAATAGCAAGTGACTTGTCCTTAAATAATGTATCCACATCTGCCGCCGTTTGTTTGCAGATAATCCCGCTGAATAATGGATTCCCCCCCACCACCTGCCCCCCCGCCCCCCCCCCCTCCCACACACACACACACACACACACACACACACACACTATAGAACATACACTAGACTGAGCATGAGAGCCTGTCTCGTAACCTTTCTCTGAGACATTTACTTATCTGTGAACCACATATGACCACGTGGTCCTTTTCTTGTGGTCAGCGGGGGTGCAAAACACTGAAATCGCCCCCTTTTTTATTTTCCTTCACCTCCACGGTTTTAGACTCAAGAGATGAGCATTTAATAACAGAGAATCAGGTGATACAAATATTTTCTCTCAAGTTTCCCCCCCTTGAACTTGAAAAATGGAAGTGATTAATTGGAAGCCATCTTCAGCCTCGTGTGTGTTGCCACCTTTTTACATGCTATTTAATTTTCAGCAAACCAACACACACCAAAGACATAGTCCCTGCATGGGACAACATCCACTGGGACGGGGCTGGTTCGGTTTGTTGTGTGTATTCGAAAGTGCTGGACCGTGTGTGTGTGTGTGTGTGTGTGTGTGTGTGTGTGTGTGTGTGTGTGTTTATAGTCCTGAATGAAGCCCAGACTGCATCTGTCCTCCCTGACTGTCTTACTGACACAAATTCTCACATCGCCTGGTCCTATTTTTAGTCCAAACAGCACGCGCTCCATCCCCTGTTAGCCGCCTCCCCCTCCGTCTGTAATCACATTGTTAAATGACGGAGAGGGTTCATCGAGTTTTTGCAGGTTTTGATGTCACGTCTCATATTCCACGGAATGGCTGGAAAAGCAGTTTTTTCTTTTGTTGTTTTTTTTAAATCGGCACCGAGAGACGGAGACGGAGCCGAGCTGGAGGGGAAAAGTAATTCCACTCAGTTCATCCACACTTTTTATTTGTAGAAAACAGTTGCACGTATTTCAGTTTAGTACAAAAACTGTTCCAACTTCAATGAGCGTTCGCTGTGAGGTAGCGTTTTGAGACTTGACGGCAGAAGTGACGCCAGAGTTTTGGGGCTAATACCAAAAGTCTGTGACGTCTCAGAGTTTGTTCATTTGGATCCCAATTAGTTGTTACCTTGGCAACAACCTGTGGTAATTGGAGCGAAAGCTGTCTTCTTGAATGGGCTCTTAATTATTATTTTTTTTAAATATGCTTGTTTTTGTTTTTATCAGGAATTAGTTGAGAAGAGATTGTCTCTACGTTCATCATGTGGACAGAAACACATCTGCTAATGAATGCTAGCGTTGCTTCAGGCCTGCTGGACTTGTAAGAAGGCAACTTTTTGCCAAAAGCTTGGCATCAAGTGTGTCTGTGTGCTTCATGTGGAGCTACTTTGCCCCAAAAAATGAATGAATTGTGCTCAGACTCTGGTTTAGTGAGCAAAGGGCTAACGATGGCAGTCAGTTCACAGCTCTTGACTGGTGGCTGCTGCTAGCTAGCTAACAAGATGCAACAAGTAAAGATTAGCTATTCCCTTCTCTTGTTGGACGCTAGCAGTTTCCACTCGCTTCCAGTCTTTGTGCTAAGCTAGGCTAACAGTATCCTGTCTCTTTATTGAATGCGCAGAGGTGAAACAGACGTCAATTTTCTCATCCCACCATCATATATATATTTTTATTTTTATTCTTTATATATATATATATATATATATATATTATTATTATTATTATTATTATTATTATTATTACTGCTTTTTGGACACATTCCATCGTATTTGTCCATCCTCATTTTACTCGTAGAAACTACAACGTGAGTTTTTAATATAGCGTTTTTTTGCTACAAGCTCAGCTTTTCAGAGTGGAAAATGCTGTTATTGTGGATGGAAAGCCAAAACTGATGGGAAAAGATGTGTTTCGTCAATTTTATCTGCACTAGCGGGGACAATTTCAGAGAGAGGAGAGAGACAAACAGACACACACACACACACACACACACACACACTGAGACCAGGCACACCCACATCTTTTCCACTCTTGTTCCTTCTGTCTCCCTCTATCCCCTCATTCACTCCATCACACACACACACACACACACACACACATACACACGCACACACACACACAGACACACAAACACACACACGCTCGGCTGGCATGCACTAATGGAAAGCTATGGTCTGGCAGGACTCATCCCGCCACTTTCGACAGTAATTGGCCGTTTGCTGTCAGACGGACGGAGAAACAGACACACACAGACACACACTCGGCCAAACACACACACACACACACACACACACACACACACACACACACACACACACACACAAACAAACAACCAGATTTGTGTGTGCCATTTATCTTCCCTGTCTGTCCCTGCATCATGCTCCTGGTCTTTGTTTCCTTGTACTGGCTTCTTTTATCAGCTGCTTTGCATCACGGCTAAACATGTGGTAAACACACACACTCTCTCTCTCTCTCTCTCTCTCTCTCTCTCTCTCTCTCTCTCTCTCTCTCTCTTTCTCTCTCTATCTCACCTGTCTCTCAGCCTTGTTGCCTCTGACAGTATGAGCCCATGTTCTGCATATAATTGCTGCATCTTTGCAGGTCTGAAATGATGTGATGGGCTTTAGGGATTTGTGTGTGTGTGTGTGTCTGTGTGTGTGTGTGTGTGTGTCTGTGTGTGTGCGTGCGTGCGTGCGTGCGTGCGTCCGTGCGTGCGTGCATGCGTGCGTGGAGTGTCCAAAGATAAAATGGAAAACCCAGACTTCCCAATTAGATATAATCCATTTATTCCAAAGCAGAGCCATGCCAAAGTCTGATGAGTTAGAGGGGAAAATAGACAGTGACAACAAAGGGTCGACGGAGATGGAAACTGAAGCAGAGCTTTAGGTTTCATGGGTTTGTTTGTGAGTGAAGATCTGCATTTACGGACTCATGCTAAACAGTAAATGGACACCGCATGCACAGTGCTTTAAACCGGCTCATCCTCTCGCAGCCGCTGTCTCATCCTGTCCCTCGGTTTATATGCTCTGCGTGTCTGGAGCTCCTTTCAGGCTGATTGATTTATTTGCCGCGGCGTCGTTACAGCGGCGCGGGACCAACCGGCTCGGTGTTACAGATATACAGCGTCTCCATTAGGCCTGACAAGCCTGCAACCTACAGCCCGGCATCTCTTTTTCTCAAGAGCGCACGCTGCCAGTGTTGTGCCTGCTGCAGGTTCGACCGCCGCGTGCTCTCCTGTCCAATCCTCCCAGTATTTCTGGAAAAGAAACGTGCACAAATCAATCATCATCAATCATCAATCGATGCTGTTTTTTTTTCCACATTAAATCATCCAATTCAGCTGCAAACAGCTGCAAAAAAAAAAAGAGCCACGGTCAAATACAGGCAAAATGTTCCCCTCAGGCAGAGCTCACTCTCAGTTTGTGTATTTCCCCGACAACCCCCATCATTTCAGATCTCTGTTAACTACTTCTTACACGATGCTGTGTCAAAACTGTGCCATCAATAACGCAACAACTCGGCCTGAGCATTTGACTTATGGAGCTTGTTGAATATGTTACAGAGCCTGGGAGGAAATACTGCCAAATAGGTTACACTTAAAACATGTTAAAGGGCTTATTTACTTTCATTGGGCATACTTGTGGATTATTATGATTATGACATGATTTTATTATTTATTATTTGTATTACTAAGCAACCCTGTTGCCAGAAAAAAATATTGGCATTGTATGTTTTTGCAAACATCGGGATACGTTGCATTTCGACGTTTCTGAACCAAAAATATGTTTCATGAAGGCGTTTCATATAAGACTCTTATCACGATTTAGTCTCGTGAAATGATTGTTTAGGTTTAGGCAACAAAATGACTTGGGTAAGGCTAGATAAAAAATCATGTTTTGTATTCAAATGATATCGTAACGTGACACAAGAACGAAACACAACAAAGTGATGGAACGACGTAACGGAACAATGTAACGTTGTAACAATGTAATGTAATGTAACAATGTCACAAAATAACAATCCAACAACGTAACTAGCGTAAATAATAATAATAATGGGCCGAAGCAAACGTTCTTGTGTGACGTTTCAGAAAAAGCCTAACAATGTTTCGCAACGTAAAGTTAAGGCTTACTTTTGGTTTCACACGGGACACACAGCTGTCCCTTTGTTGACAGAAAAATGTACGATGCCAACATGTTGCCATGGTGACTGGGCTGCATTAGTTACTTTTATCGCCAATATTTTCCACTTACTGGTAATTTCGGGATACATATTGCCACAGTTTATTGCACAGTGATGTAAAAAGCAATTATTTAAAAAAATGCTGCAGCCAATTCACAAAATTCATGACCGAACTCATTTAGGAGTTTGAACTGAATTCCCTTGTACTGGGGTACTGCTCTCCATGACTCCTACTGCGGCGATTTCTACATTTTACCATCCATCAAGTTTGGTGTATTTCATGTACTGAAAGTGTCTTTTTGTCTGTGTTGTATTTTCACATCAAACGGGAAAGCCAGTCCTCCTTACACAAATAGACGAACCAAGGATGTCGATCATAAGAGTCAGGTGATGCTTCCTCTTCCTCTGTTCTCTCCGGGAACCTGTTCACCCACTGCGAGGACCACTGCATGAACTGGGTTCTCTCTGTGTCTCTCAGTCTTTTCTCTCTCCCCGTGGTTTGAAGCTGGCCTTCGGAAGTTTGACAAGATAATGAATTGCCATGCATGCTGCAGTTTTTCACATTTCACAGCCCAGTAACTCTGTATGTAGGGACGGAGGGAAGGATGGGGAGGGGGGGAGTGAATAAGTGGAGGAAAGAATGAGGAAGAAAGAAAACACCAGTAGACACAAAACACGAGACATGCAGGTGGGAGCTAGTCAGGAAGACCTTTCTTCACTCCATCTTCTTCTTGTCTCTCTGGCCATCCTTCCTGCTTACACACACACACACACACACACACACACACACACACACACACACACACACACACACACTGAGTTATGTAATTGTCTGTGGTACACAGCTGCTTCCTCACAGACAAAGCAGACGAAAAAAAAAAGGGGAAGTCAAGGGAAAAAAACAAAGGAATGGAGCGAAAAGGAAGAAAAAGACAACAGAGAAGTGAGAGAGCGACACGGAGGAAGACAGAGAGAGAGAGAGAGAGAGCGAGAGAGACAAAAAGGGGATGTAGCAGCTGATTATCTCATCCAAATGTCAGAAAATGAACCTTTTTTTAAATGAAACTTAAAACTCAATTCACATTTCCTGAATATCAACTTTTACTACTTCCGTTATTGTGTGACAATACCTCAATATATTTCTAGTGCTGGAAACAATTGGCATATTTATTAAAAGAGCAACTTTGTACAATTTATGATTGCGCAACTCCTCTTGTAAAAATTGCAATATGCTGGTTCCAGCTTTTAAATGCCTCGTTGACTCTGATGCACAGTCGACAATGTTGGAGCCTGCGATGTCCAACACTTTGGTCTATAGGGAAATATCTGAACAACCGTGATGTGGATTGCTATGAATTTTGATCCAGACCTCCAGGTTCCTATAAGGATCAATTACTTTGGTGATCCTCTGACTCTTCATCTAGTGCCACACCAATAGGTCGAAGCTTCCACTCGTCCGGTTCTAATGATTTATCGCTGCATCATCTGCAAACTACCGAGATTCCAACATTGTGACTTCACACAGTCGCGCCAGATAAATGAAAATTAAACCTAAAGCAGAGGATTTGTGAAACTTGATGCATTGCTCCTTAGCTGATTCAAGTGTTAACAATATCAGACTTTATTTTGATGCAAGTCATAGTTTCACAGGTTTGACACTTTTGTTGTCTTTTTTTGGGGGGGAGGCAAGTGGGACGTATTGTAGCTGTCAGAAATGACCCAAAACAACAACTTGGGATTGCAACCAGGAGGCCGACATGTTTTTTTCTTTTTTACCTCTCAGCTGCTTGTGGTTTCATTTTTGAACTGAACCCGCCAGGCTCAGGTCGATTGGCAGAAACTCTTTATGTGTCAGCCCTGTGATTGACTGGCGACCTGTCAAGTGTGACCCGCCTCTTGCCCACTGCATGCTGGGACTGACTACAGCCCACTGTGACTCTTAGCTCACAGCTTTACAGGACATGGATAGATGGGAGTCTTAAAATATGATTTCTGAGCACATTATGAGGCACTCTTTTCAGTATTTTAATGGTCATAACTCTTAAGATACTTGTCCAGTGATTACCACAAACCAAAGAAATAAATACATAAAAAAAAGCTGTAAAAGAAGTCAGATCTGTAAAAACAGAACCCTTTAGTCACAAACATGCACCTTCACTTCCTACAGTGTGGAAGCTGGTGCCAATATTCTCCTCAATATGAGCCGCTCTAATCACTGCATTCATTCATTTTCTTTTTTATCGTTCTTCCAAACACACACACACAGTTATTGTCTTGTCCTCGTAATTTGAAATCACTTGAGTAAAACACACACACACACACACACACACACACACACACACACACACACACACATTCGCCCGTGGAACCCATAATTCAGTAAGTGAATAAGGCACTCAGTCTACGGTGGCAGAGATTAGATAAGAAAGTGAGCAGTCAGACTGCCGCGGCTGGAAAGCGGAACAAATGAACTGCACTCGCGTTGGAGAGAGCTTATACTGTGAAAGCCATAGCCCTGATCTTTCAAGATGACTGTGTGTTTTTTATTTTCTATTTCTTTTTTTTCTTCTTTTTTTTTTATGGAGGGCAACTCTCCAGCGCTATCCACCACGGAGCCCGATTACTACAGTTTACAAGGAGATTTACCCATTCATCTCTCCATGCTGCCCGCACACTGCGGATATCAGCCATTGTGTGGTTTTGTCTGTCTTAAAGGGAGAAGCAACATCGGAGGAAATGTGCTCGTTTTGCTGTTTCTACCTGCTGTCAGATGAGATAACTGATATCAGTTTTAATCTCTGTGGCTTTGGGTCGAGCTGGGTGTTTAGCCAAAGACTGTGCGCAGGGGAAGACTTCGTGTCATAGCTCAACATCTGCAGGGCGGTTTCGTCAGCTGGACGTATACAGGGTTGGATAGTAACTGATTTAATGTAATCAGGATTACATAATCAGATTACAAAAAATAAGCAACTATAAATAGCCCTGATTACATTAAAAAAGTGTGCAATCAGATTATAGTTACATTGTCGTGGATTACTTGATTACATCCTTGAACACGTCTTGAAAATGTCTCGCGTTGCCAGTTTTGTTAATGGTGACTTAACTAATATTGTTTTTGTTTTATGATATTGTATTTGATTGAAAATGGAACACAAGCGTTCCTCTCACATTACAACAGGGAAGTCCTCCACATGGCATTTGGTTTAAAAACAAGCACACACACAGTACCTGTAGTCTGTGCCAGGACAGTTTGTGTGAGGGCGATTGGATTTGACAAACTGTAGATGCTGAATATGCTCAATAGATTTTGTTTGATATGAAAATGTTTTGAGCTGTTTGAAGAGGAATCCATATTTGTGGAACTCAAATTTTTGTGGCTGCGTCCTTTTTTTTGTATAAGGTATAATATTTTCAATGTCTCATTTTGAAGAAATCCAAATGTATTCAGATTAGATTATATTTGTATGTAATCCAATGGATTACGTTACGAATTACAAAGATTGCCATGTAATTAGTATTCAGTAATCCGACCAGACCCTTTAAATATACAAGGTAAGATGCTAGTGTTTCCAACAGGTTAGATATATGTACATATATATATATATGTGTATATATATATAAATATATATATATGTATATGTGTATATATATATATATATATATATGTGTATGTGTGTGTGTGTGTGTGTGTGTGTGTGTGTGTGTGTGTGTGTGTGTGTGTGTGTGTGTGTGTGTGTGTGTGTGTGTGTGTGTATGTGTGGTAGCTAATATGGAACTGGTATCTTTGTAAAAATATAAAAAAAGCTGCACCACAGCCTGTAGTCATGAGCCATGAGCTGATGGTTCAAATAAGTTCCTTTTAAATTAGGAGTGCTAACTTTCATATGTTCTATATAAGAGGTCCAAACCATGAGCATACTTTCAAGGATTACAGGAAAGTAAAGTATTGTTGACTGAATGTGTCCTCGGTACAGTTTTATATTTTATTTATAACTCCTCTGTTTTCTGTTATGAGACTGGATTTACTGGTCAAACACACTTGTATTTGGGAAGTTATTTCACAGCAGAACAGTGTTTGATTTCCTTCTTTTTTATTAGGAGGAATCCTCCTGGTGATCGCAGGCTGAGCTGTGTTAACACACACACACACACACACACACACACACACGCGCACACACACACACACACACACACACATACACACACACATACACACACACACACACACACACACACAGGTGCGTTGTGTTGTGTGTGCGTTTGTGTTTCTCCACATCCTGCTGAGCCAGTGTTTGCAGACCGATTGGCTGAGGGATAAAGCCTGGTGACCTGGCATCCATCCAACCTCCACCCCCCCCCATTCTCTACTCACCGAGCTCTCGCTCTCTGTCTGTCCGTCTTTTCTTCTCTCTCCCTCACTGCAATCCTTTTGTTTATGCGCATTTTGAATTTGCACATCACAAAACACAGGATGGAAAGGGTAGGAATTTAAAATTTTTTTTTTTAAAAAAGTCTAAATATAGCATAAAAGTTTGTGTTCTGGTCTGCAGTGGAAACACTGTTTCAGCAAAGAGAAGATGCAATAAAGGCTGATGGAAACACATACTCCAAATAAACATTATAGGACCTGCTTTCTTCTTCTTCTTCTTCTTCTTCTTCTTCTTCTTCTTCTTCTTCTTCTTCTTCTTCTTCTTCTTCTTCTTCTTCTTCTTCTTCTTCTTCTTCTCTCTTATTACTGCCAGATTAAAATGTTGTCAGAATTCCCAAAAAATAAAGAATAAAGACGAGAGGCTGACAAAAGCATGATGCGTTTGGGCGGAGGAAAGAAAATAAGTCATGAAAATAACAAAAACCAAATGTCATGAGGTACCGCGGCTCTTTTCATAATGTTGTGATCTCCTGAGAGTCTTCCCAAAGCTCCAGTTAATGAACACATTAATTCATATTTTAATTGTTTTTGCAAATTAGTTTAATATCTGCACATCTGGTCAGAAAATGCACTCTCTTCCTGTCTCTTTAGTTCTGAGCTCCTGTGCTGTACCAACAGTCACCAGGCCACTCACATGTACAGTGTGTGTGTGTGTGTGTCTGTTTTGGTAATGACATCATTCATAGTGTGCAGAGGATGTTGACAGTGGCAGAGGAAGTGAGTGTGTGTGTGTGTGTGTGTGTGTGTGTGTGTGTGTGTGTGTGTGTGTGTGTGTGTGTGTGTGTGTGTGTGTGTGTGTGCTAGCTTGGCAAGGCCCACAGTTGGCACAGTACAGCATCCAGGACACACACACACACACACAAACATTTGTCGCTGGTTTCACAAAGATCTAGGAGACGAGTGTGTCACATTAAATTAGACCTTTCTTTTTGCTCTTCAGATAGTCTGAAGTAAGTCAGACACATTTTAATTTAAAAGTCCACCGTCCTGTCCCCGGGCAATCTGAATAACGACGGGTGTCACCTCCTGAGACCTGACTAAAAGATGAAAACATGTTGTGTAGCAAACACTGAGAAGAGAAAGAAACAATGCTGCTGCTTCCCCTAAATCCCTGAATGTCCCCGGAAACAATGTCCTTGTAACTTAACATTGTAATTGTGCCAAACTTGAGCCTTCTGAAATTGTTCCCAAAGGCTCAGCGTCTGCTCTGGAGTGACCAGAGCCCAGCGGCCTGGACCTGCCTTTTTAAATGCATTGGAGGTCAACAACTGGGCATGCTTGTTGCTCTCCAGAATTATTTTCAAGTTAGCCCTACTTGATCAAAATTAAAAAAAATATATATATATAAATCTTGTAAGTGACGAACATTGGGAGAAATGACTCCTTGACGTCGACAATTGATTTGAGGACTGCCATTTTGAAGCATTTAGCTTCGCATTTTGGCTGTCGACATCTTCCTTTTTTTTGCAACCAGAAGTGACACGAGAGGGAGGAGCTGAGAACGCTGCCTGAGAAGGTTTTAGGCGACCAACATTTTTACAATTAACTTTCATGAAGTTAAAACACACTGTGAACAGGTTAAAAGTTCTAAGACGGAAACATGGACAACTCCCAGACCGGACAACGCCGCGGTAGCGACCTGTCAATCACAAGGTAGCCCCTCCCAAAGCACACCCTGCTTTATTGTCTACTTTATTTTTTATACAAGAAATTATTATAAACTTTGTAGAAAGCATAAACTGTTGACACAGTTTGGTCACATCATCAGAGTAGGGACCTCTAAATGTAATCACGCATTAACGCTGAACTGTGGCTAAGGCCTTCTCAGAGTCTTTACAAAACCATCTCCTGCTCAAGAGTTTCATCAGGGATGTCACATTGTTTCTGTGTGTATGTGTGTGTGTGTGTGTGTGTGTGTGTGTGTGTGTGTGTGTGTGTGTGTGTTTGCGTTGAGACGGAACAAGAGACAGAGTTGCAGTAAGGATGGAGCGTGCCAGCGCTCCAGTGTGCCTTTATGCATGCATGGTTGGTACGTGTGTGTGTGTGTGTGTGTGTGTGTGTGTGTGTGTGTGTGTGTGTGTGTGTGTGTGTGTGTGTGTGTGCGCACAGAGTGGGGACACAGTAAATGGGTCATATGCAGTGGAGGAGGATGACCTTGGGAATTTGTCCTGTTTTTCTTTACGAGTCTGCCGACGCAGTTCTTTGTCTCAGAGAGACGGAGGTAGAAATACAACGACTTATGCAAAGCTAGATATGTTGACAGGAAATCTTTCTCCAAACTGTTAGCAAGAAAGTTGGAAGCACACTATTGTTTGTAATATCAGTGTATACTGTAGCGTTATGGAGCTGCTTTTCTATGAGGTCCCTGTTTTGATACACGAGGACGCATACACATTGCTGCACACAGCAGAGCAGGCGACAACCTCCTGGTCTGAAAAGTGAAGCCAATGCTGAAGAGTCTTAAACTTGCCTTCTCTCTAATGGCCAGCAGGGGGCGACTCCTCTGGTTGCAAAAAGAAGTCTGATTGTATAGAAGTCTATGAGAAAATGACTCTACTTCACTCTTGATTTATTCCCTCAGTAACCATTGTAAACATGAGTTTATGGTCTCAATATCTAGTTTGAAGTCTTCTTCAATACAGCATGATGTTCATTTATTTAATAATTCTTATAACTTTCAGTTTTCAGTTCATGAAGGTTGAGACATTTTTTAGCTGAGGCCATCAGCGTTGGGTTGTACTTAGCTCCGCCCTCTCGTGTCACTTCTGGTGGCCGACCAATATGTCGAGGCTTGAAAACCACAAGCCAATGGGTGACGTCTCGGCGACTACGTCCACTTCTTATATATTCACTCTTATTTGTCACACTAATCTACTAATATAAAGGTCATTGTAGCATAACCAAGATGTGCAGCAAAGGCAGAGAGGACTGCTCGCAAGTAAACATGGATGTAAACAATACTGGATTTAAATACAGAAAAAAAAATGGTTTTGCAAATGTTTAATATCTAAGTAAATACATGTAATACATTTGTTAGAGCTCAAAGCTGCACCAAATGGAAATATAACTTCATTTTGTTTACAAAAATCTCCTACAGGGCATCTTTAGTTAGAACTAAGGAAATGAAACCCATACCAAAAGAGGGTGACCACATTCAACCTCATCGCCTTTCACCAGCTGTCTTTGATGCCATTGCAATAGCATGTGTTTGAAATGTTGAAACACAAGCTCGCTCTCCCTCCACCTGTCTTCCCTTCAAACTCCTCACATACATAGCTGAAAAGCAAACGTTGTGCTCGTGAGCTCAACATTCTTTTGTATTTTATGGCTGTCGGTTCCCAAGCCTGCGCTTCATTGGCTCCGCGTCTTCGCTTTCACGTTTCCTCCAGCTCCCATTGGCTGGATCCACCTGATCTGATCACCGGATATCAAACGGAAAATGAAAAACAGCTGCAGGGGCCAGACATGTTAAATGTCTGAGTCACTAACTGAGTTCACATCATGTCATTTCCTATGTGTTTCCTGCTGCAGCTTTTAATGATCTGACTCAGTGTTTCAGATGAGACCTACAGTAAGTTTTGAACTCAAACATCCCTGATTGGATCATTCAGATTTACTCCAATTACTATCACTCTGAAATATTTTTCCTCTAGCCTTCATTTCCTATTCCCCAATATCCAAATACCAGCTGATATTGATTCCTGTTTAATATTCGAGTTGTGGCTCATCAAGTCACCATGTTTCAATATTTGTGATAATTGCATGTTATGCAAGTATTTCCTGAATAAGGCCAGCTGTGTGCCGCTGTGTGTGGACAAATGTGTGTGGTGGTGTCTGGCCCCAGCAGTGCCATGCCTGCTATACTGGGATATGTGGGTCGTCAGCTATTTTAATCCACAATGTTGTCAGCAATACCTGAGGGAATGACCAAGTGCTGCAGTGTGTGTGTGTGTGTGTCTGTGTGTGTGTGTGTGTGTGTGTGTGTGTGTGGATAAATGTGCTCCCGGTCCATATACTTGTACACAGACATGAACAAAGAGACAAAGCAGAGATAAGGATTGCCGATCCGAGGCCGATTGTGATGGTTTTCCGGTCGTTTTGATTTGGTATAGCAGCTGGTATACAAGGCACAAGACTAACATTTTCCACAACCGTCTCGAAAAATGATTTCAACCGTCCCAACGTCGGCGTCCACCGTCGAAAATTCTAAATGTTACCAGATGGACTGTTGGCGATAAACCTGGCTGAAACTCCTCCGGGTTCCAGAAGCTGAAAAAACTCTGTTCGGCTGCCTCTCTCTCTTCTCTCGCCCGACAGTGTAGCTGATCAAACGCTACATGTGTTGTTATTAACGTACTGTATCTTTCTGACGTTTTTATTGCCAGATGATTGCACAAATAAAAGGTAGTGATGGGATCGGTGTGGGGGAGGGGGGGCAGGGGGGTCATAAATGCTACCTGTTAACCGAGGCTAGATTCTGGGCTGCTGCATCGAGGCCCTGGAGCAACTCACTTGTTTTTAATACTTCGTAGGTGGAGTAAAGAGTACAACTGGAAATGAAATCATTGATTGCACATCAAAGGCGGCACCTTGATTGCGCGGCCGGAGGAGCTGGTTTACAGGTTGCAGGGACTGCAGCAGCTGCAGGGAGAGTTAGAGGTGTTCGAGGGTCAGAGCGTTCAAAGCGAGACCCAAGACTCAAATACGCCCCACCCTCTACTACGACTATCACTACTATTATTTGTAATACTACTGTACTACTACTACTACTCCCCACACCCTTGCAGGCTTGAAAACTGTGCCTCTTTGGATGACGGCAGGATTCACAACAACAGCAGTTCAACTGGATTCCATTAGTCCATTCGATAGAAAATGAATCGGCAATTGTTATGACAATGTAATTCATAATTTCAGTAATTATTCCGCCAAAAAAGGCCAAACTTTCGCAGATTTTTAGCTCGTCTTCTGTGTTTTGTGTCATTGTACTCTGCATGCCTAATGTAATGGGGTTTTTATCCCCATTTTATACACACGACAATGCATCGAAGAATAGAGGAATAGTCAGATTGACCGATAATTAAGATGACAGATAATAGTTGCAGCCCTGTTTTTACATGATTTGTTACAATTGTCCCACAGTCCACGTTACAACAGGAGACCAGTGAGTCCACAGAGAGACGAGCAGGAGAAGCCCAGAGCAAAGACAAAAAGATGCATCTTCAGATTCATGCGCATTGGATTTGAACATGGCCTCCAGTTTCCGGCTGGATGAAAAGCAAACTTCACTTTGATGTCAATTGTGGTCATGATGAGTGTGTGTGTGCGTACGTGTGTGTTTGTGTGCGTGTGCCGAGGCAAGCGGGGAGATATTTGAATTATTTAAGGGTGAACGGCAGGACACAGCAAAGTGGAGAAAAGAGAGGGTGTTTCTCTTTTACCCCCAAGACAACTTTCTAAGGCAGAGAGGGCTGGTCGCACACGCACGCACACACACACACACACGCACACACACGCACACACACGCACACACACGCACACACACACACACACACACACACACACACACAGAGGCATGTATGACTCATGTGTCCAGCCGCTTTGCTTTCCAGCAAGGCCAATGAGATCAGTGTCTTCCTCCAAATACAAAGACCTCTGGAGATAAAAAAGAGAGAGAGAGAGAGAGAGAGAGAGAGAGAGAGAGAGAGAGAGAGAGAGAGAGAGAGAGAGAGAGAGAGAGAGAGAGAGAGAGAGAGAGAGAGAGAGATCCTGGTGTAAAAAAAAAAAAAAAGGTGTGACAGCAGAGACCTCCCTGGAGTCATGCACACACATACACACACTCAATCTTGTACATCTATCCTTTTGAGGGCTCCACATTGACTCCATTTTATGCATGAAGCCTGAGAGTGTACTAAAGGTTATTTTTTTCATGGATAGGATGAACCTTTACAGACATGTTTTCTGTTAAATATGTCTGATAATGTAACAACATGCAAATGGTGAACAAATTATTCCACACTTGACCTATTCAAAATCAGGGGATATCATTTTGAAGTTTAGGATCTCTAAAGAATAAAGAGCAAGTGAAGCCGTTGTTAAAGCTCATGTCGGTGTTTCCTTATCCACCTTAGAGTGTATGAAGTCACATTAGTGGTTGTTAGGAGGACTAATAAGGGACACATTTTCTCTCTTTGCAGCCTGAACCCCTTTTAGCTTGCTCGTGTGACACCCTCACATAGATACTGTGTGTGTGTGTGTGTGTGTGTGTGTGTGTGTGTGTGTGTGTGTGTGTGTGTGTGTGTGTGTGTGTGTGTGTGTGTGTGTGTGTGATCGAACCTACACACAGCAGCACAAAGCTCCTCGTTGCTCTATCTCTTTAGCCTTTATTCAACTGGTTAAGTCCCATTACTAAGTCCCAAGGCGTTTACACAGAACAATACAAAACCAAGCGGGCAAACTCGCTCCTGCTAAAACAATCACATTCACTGAGACAAAGGCCACAAGGAGCTAAAAACAGTCAGCAGATTCGTTTACCATGAAACCCGTTTTCAGCTTCCTTAATCCAGTTTCCTTCTGATGACATCGGTCTGAGTGGAAAACCAAAGCGTATACCATACCAATAGATAGTCCTGGTAGGGTTGGTATCAAACTAATTACCTTCATTGATGTGGTCAGGTTCTGATAAAAATGCTTCTGAACAGTTGATACATCTGAAATTATTCAGTGTGATTAAGATGGTTAGCAGCTCAGTGGTTCATTTAGTCCTTTTTTGTGTGTTTCTTCCTTTGAGTGTGTTTTGGAAGAGCAGTTTTTTGCTCATGTTGATCCGAAACAACACAATGAAATTCACACACACACACACACACACACACACACACACACACACACACACACGCACACACGCTGAATTCCTGGAAAAGCTGTACGTCATATTGGCGATTAAATGTTAACTGCGCAGAATATAATGACTCAATTAATAATCTTGATATGATTTTTTTTATTTACTTGTAGTCTCTTACAGAGAATGACATGAATGAATTTAAACGAGTGCAACATAAAGGGAGGGATCAGCTGCTGCTGTATCTTAATGGGTTGACCCTCTCTATCCGTGTGTGTGTGTGTGTGTGTGTGTGTGTGTGTGTGTGTGTGTGTGTGTGTGTGTGTGTGTGTGTGTGTGTGTGTGTGTGTGTGTGATGGGGTGGAGGAGGGACGATGTGAGGGATGAGGTCATTGTATGGTGTGAGCATGCGTGACTCTTTGTGTGTACGTGAAACAAAGGCAGTTGGGACTGTGTGTGTATAAGTGATGACTTCACTCGTTTTGCATTTATTTATGATCAGTGGTGTGTGTGTGTGTGTGTGTGGGTGTGGGTGTGGGTGTGTGTGTGTGTGTTTGTGTGTATGTGGTGTATTACTGATGTTGTGGGGACATG
The DNA here is from genome assembly GCA_016806645.1 of Ophiodon elongatus. Classification (NCBI taxonomy): domain Eukaryota; kingdom Metazoa; phylum Chordata; class Actinopteri; order Perciformes; family Hexagrammidae; genus Ophiodon; species Ophiodon elongatus. The sequence continues at coordinate 4,439,828 of JACSYO010000333.1, forward strand.
ATTCTGTTTACACAGTCACATTGTGGGGACTCTACTTCCTTTTGAGGACAACAAGTCTCCATAACAGAAATAATTACATTTTAGGGTGAAGACCTGGTTTAAGGTCGGGGTATGATGAGGTTTAGCCTGGTAGTGGTTCTGGTAAGGGTTAGGGCAAGTATTTTTCCTTTGAGGAAATGAATGTATGTCAATGTAATGTCCTCTAAAGTGATGGTACACGTGACTGTGTGTCTGTGTTTCTCACCGTAAAGGGAAAAACTGATAAGAGTTTCATTTTCTGTTCTATACTACAGATATTTTGGACAGTAACATCAGTATTTATAGACAAGCACAACCAGCTTCACTGTCCGAGCATCAAGACTTGAACTGAGGATCTTAAAGGGACAGTCCACCATTTTGGGAAAATAATTTTTCCCCACAGTGAGTTGAGAAGTTAATTAGTCGGCTAATCGGTCGTCTTGGTCAACTAAGATTTATTTAGTTGATTAGTCGTTTTTCATGCTCTTTCATGCAAAATGACTTCCAAGACACTCATGAGCACATCTCTAGCAAACACAACATTTAAAGTGGTGCCTTTGTGTGATTCTTTGCACAGAAACTCACTTTTACAGATCAACAAAAATTAAAAATATAATTAAATCAGCTCATCGATTAGTCGACTAATAATTTCTTTGGTCGAGGGCAGTGACTCCAGTAACGCAACACGATGCCCCCATATGAGCAACAGAGACTCCAACCCGTATAAAGTCGAGGCTAACAGGGTCAAATGTAACTCAACTGGCATATTGTTCAGTGGTATCCCTGACAACAAGTATCAGCAGGAAACAACACACACAAGTGGTTTATGTGAGTCGAGTAGGCCACTTGACACATGACCTTTCATTGTTTTTTATTTCATAAACATTTTTATATCTCCGGTCTACATGCTGTCTGAGCAACATTTACACAAAATACACTTGTTGAGTTCTTAGAATGTGTCTGATGTTTTTGCAGTCTTACACCAAACACAGTTAAATAATCTGTTTGTATCGTCCTTCCCAAAATACCCGCTGACCTTATCTGAACAACCTCATCCGTACTGTTTCTGAGGGCAGAGTTGCCGTTGTAACTCCTGAATCATCACGTGCAGCTCAACAGAAAGAGTCACGTTACATTTGTATCCTCCATCATCTTTTCATCAACATGCAGCGGCGTGAAAGGTGAGTTGAGAAGCGTGTTTTCCTCTGTTGCTGAGCATCTATCGAAGCAGCATGTGTCTGCCAGGTGATGTTTGTCTAATGAAGCCCCTGCACTGAGTCAGGACACAGATGTGCGTACAGATGTGGCTCGCTGGAGTGAAAATAAGAGGCAGCTTTGCATAAAGTGGTTACATTTGCACAGAATGAAATGAGGAACAAGCGAGTGTTTCGCCTTCTAGGTTTTGTTCCGCCTCCAGAAGAATTGTCTCTGTGACACTCGGTGGCTTCGTGGTGAGATGTGGCCTAGCGCTTTAAAATGCATCCACTCTGATTTCCAGCTGGGCCGTAAAACGAGACGTCTCCACTTGGCTCGAGTGTTGATTCAAAGCTCCTCTCCCTCCTCTCTTTCTCTCTCTCTCTCTCTCTCTCTCTCTCTCTCTCTCTCTCTCTCTGCTTCTCTCCGGTTCTGTAAACAGTTCTCCAAACGGCGTCATCTGCCGGACAGCAGTGCTGTTGACTCTCTGCCTCTGATGCTAATAGGCAGGTTTCCCTCTGCTAACGCTCCTTGTTAGCTCAGTGCGGGAAAAGCTTTGGCGAAGCAATCGGAGATCTTCTGACCCCCCAAAATACTTTTGGGGGGTCAGAAGATAAATAGGGGGTTTCCGTTGGTTCTCCTCTTGGCTGGAGGTTCTGAACCCTCCCGGCACAGCGTAGAGGATCTGTTCAGGATCTAGTGAGGATCAAACAGTTTGCGTGTTCCACTGTACGAAATTAGCAGTTAGTTAAATTAGCATCAAGATGAACGCCGGATGGGTTGCATGTTTATCCTTCTGTCGTTGGGAATGCCACATTTGAAAATAGCGACAGTGAAGCTTGTTTTATTTAAGCAAGCAGGGTCGGAGTGCTTCTCCCACAAAGGTGAGAGCACAGCTGCATGCAGGAATCAACGGTGGTGGACTGAAAACGTTCATCCTCCTGAACTGTTGCCAGGACGACAGATGCACCGATATTAATAACTGATATTATAACTGATATTGGATACAGCGACCCAAACGGCTGGATCGTGTCCCGTTGACAATGATACAATTATTTAGATAAATAACAATTCAGTATATTCATATGTATTTTATTTTGTAAAATGTTTTGTTTTACAAGGTTAGCAAAGCAATGTTTTAGTCAAGCCTGATGTTGCCTTACACATAAGAGAATGATCCCAGTCTCTTCCACACAGTGAGGCTTTCAGGTTGTTGATTCAACACAGGTATCGTATCGGTGCATCCTTATCCAGGACTTTTGCCTGCATTCATATATATATATTTTTTTTTTGGGAATCTGACTGAAAGTCAACTTAATTTGGACCAAAGGCCTGAACATCCTCCTGATCTGTTGAGTAACAGTCATTTATCAGGACCGCATGTTTCTCCACATCAGAGATACTTTCCATAGTGTGAGCCTGAAGTCGTGGTGTTATGTGTACAGACAGAGACCGTATACATAACACCCTGAGCACTGACACACACACACACACACACACACACACACACATACACACACACACAGTGTAACGTGGTGATGTGACCTTGCACCGGGGAAAGGTGACGATCCTCTACTTCTGCGCTGTGATTGCTGGGTGAGTGCGTCCAACTCTATCATTTTCTCTGTGTGTGTGTGTGTGTGTGTGCGCGCGTGCGTGTGCGTGCGTGTGTGTGTGTGTCCTTTGTTCTGCCCCGTCTCCTCCCGTCTCTCCTCACGTCTGGCGTTGTTCGCCGTGCCGGCTGCTTGTCTTTGGCCCCTCTCGTCGCTCCGAGCAATGAAGATTAGCTTGGCACATGGGACACACAAACACACACACACACACACACACACGCGCGCGCGCGCACACAATCCAGCGTCTTATAACAAGCTGTTAACCCCCCGTTTATAAGTGCGGCCTTTGAATCGGCTCGGTGAAAGGGAGTGTAATCCGTGCCGGACGATTTAATGGTAATCTCCATATCCTGATTAGATTACACAGAAAACACACGCAGATACACACACACACACACACACACACATACACACACACGTTGTGTCTGGAACACTTCTAAAGGCCTGAACTGAAACCAAATTTCACCGAAATGAACAGGAGATGTCTTCATCTCTTTTCATACCAACCCTCTCTATTATATTTATTTGCCTCTGTCTGTGTTTCTGGGTTATTCAGAGTTTTCGACGTATCTTTTTTCTTCTTCGTGATCACACACGGTCTACAACGACTAACACTGACAATGTCTTTTTATAGCACTTTTGCTTAAATGCTTTGGTAACTGACAGTACAGAGTGAACTGCTTCAATGCCTTTTACACATCTGACATTCTGCTTTATTTTTAGACTTGTTCTAGCTTATTGCCCCACTTCAAAAAAACATTTTTAGCTTAACCGGTTTACTCGTTTGCTTATTTGTCTTAAAATCATATTTCACACATTCACGTGGCTTCGAGGGTCTACAAAGATGGAGCGCCTGCAGCCCGAGGTTTTTTTGAGAAGGGAAAGTAACACGCAGTGTCAATAAGCGCGCGAACGTCCACGGTCAATGTCCATTTTAGTACTACATCTGCGGCTTCACCCAGAAGACCTTTCACTGCTCAAAAGTGTCCAAAAATAAAAACTACAGAACACAGCCTCCCCCTTCTTTTGCTGAAGCACTCTGCATTTGGGCACCACTTTCTTTTTCTTTCAGCAAAAGAAGATACACGCAGCTTTGGTCAATCCAATTATGTGCAGTCGTACAATCCTGGTAGGTAACTTTGCGATGTGACCAGCGTGGTTCTACAAGCGTTCTAAATAAAAATGAGTTATGACTTCATAATAGTGGAGTATTTTGGCATCTGATCAGTCTTCAAACTTTCGGATCCAGTCTATTAGTCTCGTATTACCTGTAGAAATCTGTCCTGTAGAGACATACCAACAGCAACCCTTTCCCCTTTGGGGATTGTTTTCCCTTCAGTGCCAACACATTCTCACTTCTAGCCCAACAAATATCGACGCTTGGTCATCGGCCCTAAGCTTCGCACTGTGACGCTCTGCATAACCCTCTAGCATCAGATTAGGACGTGTCAGTTTCCACTCGTTGCACTCAGTGTCTTTTCAAAATAAACTTCTGTCTCCACAGGAAGTTAGGTTTAGGTAATAAAACCTGTTTGTAGTTTTGTCCTATTTCGGGGGTTTTGAACACAACCTCATACTCAGATGGCCGTCATTCTAAGGTACGATATAATCTGTTATCTGTAGTGGTGTTTTAATTTGTATATATATCTCGTTTTTGTTGTTGTTGCAATGTTTAAAGCTGCCAGACGTACAAGACACTCCACAAGAGAAGCAGAGTCTCTCTTCCACTACTTGACATCGTTCATAATCAGTTGGGTCAAGTCCGTGGGTGAAGGTAAACAGATGTGCTATTATTATTATAATGGCTCTATCTGCCGCATTTGTTCAACGTAATCTACTCCATCTGTTCTCGATAAAATACATGATCGTGAAAAGTCTGTCAAATGTTTGGTGCTGTGACCTCCACGCATGGATCCACCGACTCCAGTGAGCAGCGGGGCGGCTGTTGTTTGCACACCAGACAACTGCTGACACACACTCAAAACTCACACACTCACACACTCACACTCACACTCACAAACACGCACACAAACCCAGCAATCATTAAATGAATGTATTCTTCAGACTGCAGGCTGTCAGCAATATACCAGGAATACATCAGGGGGTAAAAGTCAGCATGTGTGCTATGCAGTCTGTCCTCACACACACACACACACACACACACACACACACACACACAGAGCACCATGGCGCTGACATCATATATAAACACCATCATCATGCAGAACATCATTTAACAGCTTGTGGTGTCTGTTTGCGTTCAGACTGATGTGTGGGTGATAAAAATCAAGCTTGTTGTTCAGGGTAGCAGCCATTTAAACTAAACGATCGCCACCAACAATAACCTCAGTTAACTGAATGAGAAATGGCCGATGAGCGACAGTTTGCCGAGCGACTGCTGGGTGAGCTAATGAGCTCTCTGCCAGTGTTGGGGGGAGTGGTAGGGTGGGAGGGGGGGCAGGAAGTTGGACCTGCAACTGGAAAGGAAGGATTAATAACGTGTTGTATTTACTTATTTACTTAGTGATTTATATGTCACTAACTACAGGTTAGAAATGATTGATGTTATTGTGCTCTGCTGCATTGTCTGAGTAAAGCACTATGTCGACATTGATGATGGAAAATGTAAATGTGGCCCAATGGCAGCAATACTATTAACCTCTGAAAGGTGCGGTGTGAATATTCATGGTCCTCAGAGGATTATCCCAAATAGTTTTTCGATCTCCTAACCTTTCATCTAGCGCCATCATCAAAATGTGAAAATATCCTTCTCGGTTGGTCTATGACAGTTTTGATTACTAACAACGGAATTTCCTTGAAATTGACAGACAATGTCATGCTCCCCAGAGGTTAAAGCCTTTCCAAACTGTGATCTCTCCTGTAGCGCCACCTTCAGAACAAACATTCAAGTTTTTTTATTTAGCTTGTCTTTGTCTAGAGCCACTAACAGATTGTGAGACAGTCCTCTTCTTATTGTAGTTAAAGATCCTTTTTTCTGTGCGCTGCTCGTTGTTTACGGTCTGAGCAACGTGTTAGGTGAGACTGAGTTGAGAGACCACATTTATTCAAAAGCAGCCAGTTTACAAGCTCATTTTTAACCAATCAAAATCAAAATCACCATTGGACGCATTGCCTCCTCTTTTTGTTCTCCACAAACAAAACCTGCTCGAACTTGATTGGTCAATACTACTCGGACTACACATGGAAACCAGCCCCTCCCATTCGTTGTTGATTCCAACCACGTGAGCTCGTACATGTAAATCTGATCCCCCTCTCAATATGTTTTACCTGACTTTTTGTAGCAACTGGTCTTACTTTTTTTTTTTTAAGTTCATGTCCTGGCTATTGTTTGAGCCATTATTTAAATATTAGATTTATTGTAGTAGCTACACTGATCCCCTTTAATGGGGACATAAAATAGATCATGTGATGTTAGTCATTTGGTTCTGTCCCAAATTAATTTACTGTAAAAACCAGTGTTTCACATTGGTTAAATTACAGCTCAGTTTAAAAAAGAAAAAAAGCAATTCCTCCTGCTTCTGGAAGGAGCACACGTGGAGAATCAGTCGCATAAATAGTTTATGTACCTGAACCCGGCATCCACAAAGTCAGCATCTCTTGGAGCAGCAGGGTGGTGGGGTCATAGAATTAGGGTTACACTGTGAGGCTTCGGTATTTATATAACACTGGTTCTTGCCCTCTGACAGCGTCTGCAGGTCTCAGGTGGCAAAGAATGATGCTTTCACTTCTTTTCCGTGACACCGACACGACACATAAAGAAAATGTCCGTGAACTCGGTCACGCAATGCGGCCCGCCCTGCAGGATCCTCCGCAGTGGGGGGGAAGGAGGAGGGGGGGAGGGGCGGTAAAGGCCATGCTCGACACAGCTTGACTGACCTTAAACAGGCTTCTACTTCATCTCTCACACACACACACACACACACACACACACACACACACACACACACACACACACACACACACACACACACACAGTTACAGATGGGTTGTCATATTGTCCCACGTTGTAGAAAATGCAGCAGTAATATCAGCATTTCCCCGGATTCAAAGGATTCAAAGAGGCGCTACCTGCTGACAGCAGCTGATACTGAAGTAAAACTCACCTCAGTCCACAAAGCACAAGTATAAAAGTAATCAAATGTTGAATTTGCATACTTATCATGATTGGACCAGCTGCCATGCGCACGCCGCGGTATGTCTTTCATACTCCTAAATAAAGCCAGAAACCCCCCCGTGGATTTGGATGGAAGATATAATGTGCGAGTGTGAAGAGTGTGTGTGGGTGTGGGTGTGTGGTGCACACATTCACATGCATGCTATCTCCTCTCCTGGCTAGTTGGCAGAATTGCAGTCTCATATCTCAGCATTAACATAATGTTCTACTTCAGTGGGTTCATTGGGTTCAGTGCAGTGTTGTTGAGTGAGGCTGCTGGATACAGGAATGACACTATATCTTCTCCGGTAATGTTTTCAAATGTGTTTATTTAATGCACACACAGTATGTACTGCAGTAATGATAATTTCCTCTGAAAATATTTTCATTCTGTATCTGTACATTAAAGAAAAGACTCAGCAGCAGCAGCTTTTTTCTCTGAGCTTTGGCTTTTTATATATAAAGAGATTTCACGAAGCACAGTTGTGAATCATTCAGTAATGCAGCTTTAATGGAGTTACACACGCTAGCCTTGATATCTGCCTTCATTAGTGAATAGGAAATCCAATCCAGTTATTTTTCTGTGGTTTTAAGCACTCGTAGCCCAACATTACCCTCAGTCTCCACTGTAGCTGTGTTAAGTTTGGCATTTAGTATATTTTTTGGGGGAAAAGGACAAGATTCTCTACTATGAAAGGAAATGATTGTGAATCGAGTAAAGCAACACATCTCTATGTTGTGTTTAACAAGGGTCAGTCACTAATGGGGTGTTCACACCAAACACAAAGCAAACCTTTCCGCGTGGTGTGAGTGCATACAAAGTCAATCCAAAAAACATGATTAGACAGAATTAAGTGATATAATTACGTGGAATTTGGAAAATTACGTGATGCCATCTCAAGAAAGCCTATCAGCGTTGAGAGGTCCTCCTGTCGTCACTGACGTCCTGAAGGTAAGAAATATTGTAGCTGTCTGTGCTCATCCAGAGCCCTATGATAGTAACTTGTAATTTTAAAGTGACATTTATACACATAAATGGATGTGTATAAACTATAGACTGTCTATAGTATAAACAATAACGTCGCTGTCATATTTATGCATACATGACGTTATTTTGAGTGTTGGTGGAGCAGTTACAATGTCAGCATAGCCAACTTAGCACCGATCGAGCCAAACTCCATAAAAAAAACAAGCATTTTAAAAGTTGTTTGCTTGTTGTCTTATGGACAAACCTAACAAAAGATGAATGCAGATGTTTTACAAATCTGCATCATACAATAGTTATTTCGGCATCGTTTTATCAGATTTTTTGCAATTAAATGAAAATCTATTTACTTTGGGTTCATACCGCTGTAGTAAACCATTGACTTGAAACCAGAGTGACTTGCAGGATGAAGTCAATACAGCTTTATAAAATGTATCTGGTACTAATGTAAAACGGGGGAAACATTTATCTTTCCATCATGTCTGTTTATCTGTCTGTGGATCAATGGAAGAATTGATGAAATCTAGGGGACATTAGACATATAATACCTTTAGATGATTATGAATAAAGTGTTAGTTTTTATGATCATAATATCAAACTACAGGCTACTACAGATAAGATTAGATGAATTAGATGACTGGTTTCCATTGTGTGCCTCACCAATATTCGGCTTCAAGAACAATTCCCAAAGCGATATGGTGAACCATTTAGCAAACGGTGCAGCAGCGCAGATTGATCCGCAACAAAGCAGAGCCAGAAGGCAGATTTCAGACCTGGTCCCAGAGTGTCTCGGCCCTGACAGACAGGGGAGGGGACAAATGAGACAGTGTCAATATTGAAACAGGCTAATGGGCTAATGAATGTGGAGAGTTCTGCCTAATGTTCCCAACAGAGCTCCTAGCAAAACCATTAAAGCACTTTTATATGACTAGACAGGCACAATGCAGTAACTCGATTTATGGGGTACTTTCATGGTCAATTAGGAAGGGAGAGAGAGCAGAGAGACCTGATAGGGGAGGTTAGTGTGTCCGTGGGTGTGTGTGTGTGTGTGAGAGAGAGAGAGAGATATGAGCTTATTAGCTTGAGACAGAGTTACGCCTGTTTTTGTCAATATCTTCCCGATCTACTTGTGATTGTATCATTCTGATCAGCATGTAAACTAAAACAACTGCACAATAAATGCTGTCAATCAAACATCATCATATCTGAAGTGGACACGCTTGACTAACTGGACAGTTGGAGTAAAAGACTAATATCGGTTCAAATACTCAACTGGGAACGTCAGTATGTCAGACTGAATAATAAAGTTAGACATAATTTTTATGAAAGAAGAAGCTCTCTATGGAACCATCCTATAACCTTCTTGATTAACTTTTACACAGCTGACTGCAGCTTTGACCAAATGTCCTTTCATCATAAAATAAATTCCACATGACTCTGCCCTTGAGGGTCTTATACCAAATTGCAAAGAGGATCTGACCTGCAGAGGTGAAGTTTGCCACTTCAATCTCAACACAAGTAAAACAAAGGATTTAATTATTGACCTGAAGGGAAGTGGAGTGTTCTTGTTGACATGTAATGAACCGGTCAGAAAATGTTCATGGGGACTCCATCAAGGTTATCATCGGGGGCGGACTCGCCATCGGGAAGACTTTCGAATGGCTCATCCATTCCAGGCCGAAATGGCCGGAGGTCACAGAGTTTTTATTTTCTGATATCAGTAGTAACATTTTATCGGCCGTGGTATCGGCCTGTTAGAGTGGGCCAATCTAATACTTCCAATATTGAGGGGGTTAATGACCGGCACCTCCCAATTTGGACTGACCCTTGTTTTTGTTGCAATCTGATTGACAGAGGGGTTGAATTTGATTAGGGTGAGGGTAAGAATATAATGGCCTTCACTGTAGCCAAAAAAGAAAATTTTGCTGCCTTGCTTATGATTCAGAGCAGGGGTGGAGTGCTCAGAAAGGAGGCAGGTGTCAGCAAGACATCCTGAAGTGTCTTGTAGGTCTTCAGCATCAGCAGATTCTCTTTAAACCACAGAAACTGTATTAGTATTAAAATTAATTTACTGCCAAAAACGTTACAGCTTGTGCCCTCTGGGCACTCGTATAAAAGGCCTCTCCATCTCAAAGTCCAGTGCTGAATCTAGTCCCAGAATGTCCCTGCTTGTCATGGCTTCAATTTTATGACCTGTATTGTTTAATACGGTTTAATCAAACTCTGGTTCGTTTTCCCCCTTGGTACAATTCATCTGGGCAGATCTGAGCACAGCTGTCGAACTCAGATGCGGACCGAGACCCTTTAGAGAAAGTGTTCTCTGTCCGGTCACAAACGAGTTCTAGTGGGAACGTGATCCGACCTTGATCTGACCCAACTACAATTTAGACATGAGCTAAAAGGCTCCCATAGCCAGGTGCATGTGTTTATATAGATGAGCGGAATCCTGGTCCGACCTGGACCAGTAATAAAGTACGTTGGGCAGATAAGACGTTGTTCAGGACCATCTTCCTGTGTTTGCGTTGTCACTTCGACCCCAGTCCACTGATTCTGATCAGAACAAACTAAATATATTGAAAACATTTTTTAATCTTTGTGGCCAGAGCCTTGAATTCAAGAGTATACAGCAAAATGAATGCTGAAACTCGAATAGGTGGCGCCGGACGTTTGTTGATGCGGTGACCCAATGATCTTGGTTGCTAACTGTACATTTAGTTAATACTGTCAATTCAAGGGAATTAATTTGACCTATCCAATGCTGTCTGACTGAATGCAGACCGTGCTATGACTCTTCTGTTGGGCAGGACATGGCAGGGCTGTATGAAATTGAAACTTGAGACACAGCTGTTATATAATCTTTCATCATTTCTGAATCTCCGGCTTTCCATCCCATCAAATTTCAGTACCGTTGAACTCTACGTAAAAGCTCAAATTGCCCTCGTCTCCACCGGCAAATCCACCAATCACAATTGAAACAAATACATTTTTGGTCAGAAATTTAGCTTTTTACACATTAACGCTGGTGTTACCAAGACCTTATGCAGTGGTCTCTCATGATAACAGCATTTCAGACAGATTGGTTCTCTAATTGGTGTGACTCCTGTGCTAATAGAAATTGTGTTGGAGGAAGAGGAACAAGAAGAAGGGTTCAGACTTCAGCGTGAAAAAGGCTCTTTGTCTGAAGAAAAAACAAAAAAAACATAATGATTGACTGATTAGCTTCACAGAACACTTCAGCAAGTCCTTTGTCCCCTCAGTTGTGACACCTGCGAATGGAATGTGATGTTAGGGGTGTCGTGACATTTGGATTTCCAGTGTTTAATGGGATACGGGCATCATATATATTATATTATATATATGTTATATATCTATTTTTTGGTCTTGTTGAGTTGTATCATTAAAGATTGGCCTTAAGTATCCATCCATCCATCTATCCATTCACTAATGGTATTTAGAGTTGCTCTTTACATTCAGCCAGAACTTGACAGACAGAACCACCATACAGACAGATTCATGATTTGAAAGACCAAAATCACAAGATCCTAAATAGTTATGAACGCTAGTATTTTTATTGTAGGAAGCTGGTGATAGCCAGAAACGGTGTCCACTGACAGCTTCAGTCCAAACATGTTGTCTCAGTCAATATCAGACCTGACACCATCAAGAAGACCCTGAAATGTATTAAATCATTGGCAGAGGTACACGTTCTCTAAGTCATACATATGCTGCTCTTTGTTTCACACACTCCACCTCTCCAACTCTCTCTGTTGCATCACGGTAGTTTCCCTCAGAGAGTTGTTGCGGCAGGCAGTCAGTGGAAGATATTTTCAGTTTGCAAAGAAAAAAAAACAAGTCCGGTAGTAGATCCTCAACTGTCTTTCTCCTGATACATTCAAAGAAGAAGAAAAAAAGGGTTCGGATGCTGTGGTTCAGTGGTTTGAGCATCAGTTCAATGTGCAGCCCAAATGACTCTATGAACCCGGGGTATAAATCATATTACAGATCTGTCATTTCATGCTAGGCAGGTAGCATACAGCTAACTTGTCCTAGCTCCCGTGTTCTGTACTCTTAGAAGCAGTACCAAAAAAAAGCTGTTTTGTTGGTCAGAAAGCTGCACAAAGATACTTGGTGTGTTGATTCTCAGTGGAAAATGTCAGCACTGGCAATAATATCCCATATCTTGGAGTCAGTTGATTTATGATGTTGATAATGTGTTGTTGTTTGATGCATCTTTCACTTTCCAAAGCTTGACGCAGTAGCATATTTGTTAAAGCCAGCAAACAAGTCTTAACTTTCAAGCACATTTCTGTTTCATATTTGGATTTACTGTTACATAAATAATGAAAACATTAAGTATTTACAATATCAAATTGCAAGTTGTTATGGCTGAAAATATGAAAAGACCTCCCCCAAGAGGCGCTTACCAACAAGCATTCTCATCCAGCGTGTTCATCTTTTTTTTCTTGTTTTTTAGATGTGAATTATGGATGGCAGTTTTTGACAACTGCTTTATCACAACAGGCCATGGCGTTTTCTAAATTAAGCCTTAGTAGATGACAAGATTAATATGTTTTTATGAAGCAATATGTGAAGGGCCAGAAGAAATGTTTTTTTCTCTAATGTAATATGAGTTGTGATGAGAAAACTACGATATCTTCCATTCTTTAATACAGATATTTTTTTATTAAT
>JACSYO010000333.1:4457500-4580382 GCA_016806645.1 Ophiodon elongatus
GACATTTAATGGCAACCATCTTCAAAACTTTGTGCTACAGACTAAGTGATTAAATGGTTCATTGAAGAAGAAAAAAATCACTATAATTATTGATGAAAATCTAAGTATTTTTGCACCCCCAGACTGAGCCTTGTTCAGTATTTTCCAGACTAATCTTCTCTCAGATCAAAAAGTCTGAGAGATCCCAGAGATGTCGCCTCCTTCTCCCACCCGGTCTCGTCTCCATTAACCTCTTTTATCGAAGCCTCCGCCTTCTTCTTCCTTCAGACCCCACAGGGCTGAGGGAAACACACACAGGTGTTCACACACACACGGCGTGTCGGCTCTGTCACTGCGGCAACGTGGTGTTGAGTCTGCGTCTTCGGCCCCCGCTAAGAGTTCACACTAAACAGTCTGTGTGTGTGTGTGTGTGTGTGTGTGTGTGTGTGTCTGTGTCTGTGTGTGTGCGTGTGTGTGTGTGTGCGTGTGTGCACATGGTGAGGCAGACCTGAATCATGTTTTTTTGGACTTTGTGTTAGTATCCGGCAGAGTCCATGTATTTGATGGTGTCATGATGTTTGTTTCAAAGTTATGTGGGTTTATATTTTTGAGTTCTTTTGAAGGAAATGTGAGTGAGGAGCTGTGGATAAACCGTAAGACGATCCCCGACCAGGAACAGCATTTTTTATAAAATGAGTTCATAGGTATTTATTGTAGAAACACATTTTGGAGAAAATGTAAAGATGCCCGCATTAAGAGTCGAGATGAAATGAAAAATGCCTTTTCAACCCAGGGCCAGATTTCTTACCTATTTAACAATACGTGCGGAGGAAAATAAAAAAATGTAAAATCAAAATCCAATCATTATTTCTTTCCTGTAAAACAAAATGTGACGTGTGCTCACGTATTGAAGTACGAACCAATTTCAACCAATAACGTCATAACAGGAACATTTTGGGTCGTATTAATTCGATCACACAATACAACGGTGGTCCTTGCAGACACACCTGACGGAGATCTGCTCTCTAGTGAGTGCACCTTTGATTAATTATAATTTGTATTGACCTTTTCCTCGTTCATTGAAATGCACATAACACACTCTTTGACTGATTTTGAAACCCCAACAAGGTGAATTCTCTTTTTACCGTCACATAGAATAGTGCTGAATGTCTGACAGACTGTGTACTACACCTGCCGTGTCGCAAAATACAATCTCGCAAGTTCAATCTGAGGTCATTCAGGTTTTATCACTCGCATGTTTCTTTCCACGGACAGCGGAAGAGGTTTTCTCTCTGAGTGGAGCTCAGAGTCCGCGGTCCCCTGGACTCTGCATCATTATGCCTCAGTAGCTGACCAGCAGCTGCTTTCATTCAGTCACACACCTTCAGACGGGGAAGAGAACTGATTATTGATGAGATGAGCTGCTGTAGTTTGTCTGCAAAGACATCGCCAAGCAGCAGCTCATAGTCAAGTCATTAGTGATTTATACCTTTTTGACCAGAGGGAAAGAAGAGTCCCGTGTCTTCAAGTTCAGTTTGCAATGGCAGTGTTGTGTTGTCTGGGATTGAATTGTAGAAAAAAGAAAAAGAAAAAAAAAAGAAACAATGGAATATAGCAAAGCATAGCAAGCTTGAGGGGTGAAACAAATAATTTTTGTAATGTTGTCCTTCGGATATTTTATCTCCAAATTCATATGATTTAAGATTCTTTAAGGCCTGTTAGGACGTGCTTAAGAAACCCTGATGTCTTTAGCTGCTGTGTACGTTTTGGAATCGGTCGGGCGATACGATTTCATCCAGTGAAACAACTCTCATCACCACGTCACAGCACTGGTTTCACTGGTGCTGGGGGCGGAGGCGGGTGGAGATGGTCGCCCTCCAGCAGAAAGACATTGGCTCGTCACTGCAGCTGGTGTAGGCACGAGGAAGCTGGCGTCTCCAAGATGGCAGCCGTCCATCCGGCTGCATGAGAGGATAGTGTATGTACTGAATGCAGCTGTGCCACACTATATGGCCAGATGCCTTCCTGTACATATACTACTGTACATTTGTGGACAGTAATATTTCAGACCATGCTGTGTTTGGGGAAGTCTCCTGTTTCAAAGCCGGGCCCAGTTTGGTGTGACAGAACCTGACTGGTCTGCTCAGAGCCCTGATCTCAACCCCATCCAACAGCTTTTGGGATGAACTGGAACATCAACTGCAACCTCGTCAGCCAACAACTCACTAATGCTCTCGTGGCTGAGCGGGAGCCAATCCCCGCTGGTGAAAAGTCCGAAACCAGAAGAGATGAGGAGGCTCATATATCGAAGCAGATTAAGACCCATCATTTTTTTAAATGGCATGTTCATAAAAGCAAATCACCATTTGCCTTAAGCATAGAACCATAGTTATTCTCCTTCTCCATGGCTGCTGGATTCATCACCACAACGCGCCATTGTAGGTAAGAAATAATAATTATGGAGCCGGGGGCTTTTAGTATATATTTATGACCTTTGCCCGGCTCAGAGGCCATCTTCTCCATAAGAACACCACTTTAGGAGCCACGAAACGCAAACGGCATACAGTTTTTTTTCTCGAAGTATTAGTCGCCTCCCCAGGCTCTGCAACTATTCATTTTCCATACCTATAATGACGTACTTCACAGATTCATGCATTCACTCTTTTGCCTCATTAAAACAGAAGTCAAGAGAAAGGTCACTGCTTCGAGCGTTTCAAAACTCCTCTTAATTCGTATTCATCATGAAATTATCTGGCGGTGGAAAAACACCAAGCTTTTAAAACTTTAGAGGCGACAACATTTCTCGTGACCTTTTAGAACGTGTATAATTTATAGAATTGATACTTTAAAGGGATTCCATTGTGTCAGTACAACATAATGTGCTTCAAACGAGAGCTAACGCGTCCCGTTTGGAGTCATTTCCATCTGCAGGCTACGCGGTTGTGAGTCGGTGTGACTCGGCACAGCCGCTGCTCCAGTAACTCAAACGGCATCCTCACAGGCGGCTTCACACAAACTGCACTTCAGTCTGTAACAAAAGCAGCGAGCACACATCCACTCCGCAGCGCCGCCGCTCGCTCAGACATGAAGGAGGCAGCTCGCCCGCCAATGGCACCGGTTTTGATATCGAGCGCACGAGGCGTTGCATATTCACGCACATCAGATAAAAGTCATTACGCTCTTCTCACTCTTACAAACACTACACCACACACACACACACACACACACACACACACACACACATACATCCGCCGTGTACACAGCCGCATCAGCAAATTAGCTGAATAAAGAGCCTCTTTTTTTGCCTTCTCCTTTGAGTGGCTAATTAGCCATCAGAGCCCGCTGCGTGGAGAGAGCGAGATCCATCAAGAGGTAGAGCTTCAAAGAGCAGTTTATGGAAGCCCAAGCACTCTAATTAGGAACTATTTGTACGAGCAGGCGAAGAGAAAAAAAAAAAAAAAACATAATTTGAAGCCAAAAGCTGTATCATGTTGAGGGAAAATAAACACTCTCTAATGCACACACGGATAAAGAGAGACAGGAACAAACTAAAAGGATTAGAGTGGAGGAGATGAGATGCTCACATGTGAGGGGAAACCGACTCCTCAACCTGGAACATCAGTTCCGTGTTGGAGGTTTACGTCAATCAGTCCTAGACGTGGTCCTCAGTCTTCATTTATGTGATTTCATTGCAGCAACGTGTATAGTTCCATGAATGTCCATGTGTTTGTTTAAAGGCACATACCACTCTGTTTGCCTCTTTTAACCAATTATCTACAAACTGCAGACACTCAAAACAGCTGATGATCATTTTCTGGGACTATAGAGTTACAAAAAACTCTTAACGGACTCAAACCATCAGCCAGTCGATTGTTCTGAGTCCACAAGATTCATTTTCACTATTTCCATACATGTCCACCATTGTTTTTGATCCAAGATTCAGTCGTGTGTGTGTGTGTGTGTGTGTGTCAAATAAATTGAAAGGGCCAGTGTGTGGCATTTCAGGGGATTTATTTGCAGAAATGGAATATCATATCAATATGTTTGCGTTAGTGTATGATCATCTGAAACTACTAATCGTTTCTGTTTTCCTTAGCTAGAATGAGCCCCTCATATCTAGGTAGGGAGCGGGTCCTCTTCACCGAGTCCACCATCGCGCACTGCCATGTTCCTACGGTAGCCCAGAACGGACAAACCAAACACTGGCTCCAAACGTTTTTAACGTTACATAATAAAAATCCTGTGTGTACCTGACATTTATGTCACATGATTCCCACCATGTGTCCCCTACCGGCTGAGCTGCTGCCTCTTCATCTGTCTGTCTGACGTTGCACAGACATGTTAATCTTAAGAGTAGGACGAAAAAAAACTCATCCCTGTATGGAAACTCATGAATAAGTATGAGCAAAGAGTTATTGTAAAAGGTCTGACAGCATGGTAAGTAAGCCGGTAATGGTGCAAAGCACTTCAAGTTTGTGTGGAAGTGTAAAAGATTTTAATGAGTGTGTGTGTGTGTGTGTGTGTGTGTGTGTGTGTGTGTGTGTGTGTGTGTGTGTGTGTGTGTGTGTTGGTGATCATTTTCGGGCGACATATTTAGTTATCTAAAATTGTGATTTTACTGGTATTAGTACGTGCACTCATTTGAGTGACCGGTCTCTACTCAACACCATAATTAGATGCGTCTCACTGTGATATCTTCGTCTGGGCAAAGCTGTTCTTTGTTTCTATGTCGTGAATTCGTTTTTTATAATGGAAAAATATAATTGGAAATTTCAGATTTGTCCGAGGCTGTAAACCAGAATGAGTTATTTGGATCAAACTGAAAGAAAGAAATGCTGGCGGAGGCAGGAAGTAGAAAAAAGCATGCTTCATTTCACTAAACCTCCTTTTGATAGTTAATACGTTATTATCTAAACATTCACCGGCTGGTATTGGATGCATTGGAACGGGCCAAATCTGTTCTTCATGAGCATTGCAGAATATAAAATCTTGCGGAAAGAAATCTTCCTCATGTCTCTCTCGTTGGTCACTCTGTCGTCTGTGTGGCAATAACCGCATGTGAAGCAGACCATTACAGGAAGTGTCACTTCACAGAATCACGTAAATGGCTTAATTCCACCCTTGTCCCGACGGTAATGTCGGTAATAGTCGCACAACTGCGTGCATGCAAACACAGACGGAGCATCTCCTGCTACAACCCACTCCAGTCTGTTTGCTGAGCATCCGTCCTCCATGATCTTTTGTCTGTCAAAAGCTCTTAGCGCTTCCATCCAGAGCCCTCTGCTCTCTGCATTCATTATTAATGGACCTCAGCAGGCTAGGAACACACACACACACACACACACACACACACAGGCAGGGCCTGCACGTCACCGGTAGCTATTTTAGACGAGATATTAAATCAAACACTCAAAATATAGAGGGAAAGAAACGGTCATTGAGAGGAGGCAGGAGGGCGAGATGGAGCCATTGTTTTTATCTTCAGCTGCGTGTATGCGTGTGTAGCTGGCCACATGAAATATATAAACGAACTGATCA
The DNA here is from genome assembly GCA_016806645.1 of Ophiodon elongatus. NCBI lineage: Eukaryota > Metazoa > Chordata > Actinopteri > Perciformes > Hexagrammidae > Ophiodon > Ophiodon elongatus. The sequence goes on from JACSYO010000333.1 coordinate 4,463,018, forward strand.
CAACCGAGAGGGGGAAAAAAGCTGCTATTACAAGTAATAGCAGCACTGCTGCTCTGTAGATTCCCTTTTATGGATATTTAGATATCCATACAGTCCAATACAGTGTAATGTGCTGTGGTCAACAGCAGCTGGCTTTCCCTTCAGCGGGGACACTGCTTTTGCTTTCGACCTTGTTTGTCATTGACCTCAAAACAGTTACCTCATTAAATCGGGTTACATTGAAAACCGTGAAATGAACACTGTGGAAATAATTGTGTGAAATGAGTACATTAACTGCAACTGCAGGACCGATTTTTTTTTCTGGACACGTGAGCCGGCATGTATAAACACAGAGTAATGGGCTTCATGGATGACTGACTAAAAATAAAAAAAAAATAACAGATTCTCACAGCGATGCATCAAATGGAGCCGCTCGGTCCGTGCTCCTAAACGTCAAAGTGCGACGCTCTACGTACCCCTCTAGCGTCAGTTTTGGACGTGTTAGTGATTTATTTTGAAAAGACCGTATGCATGTAGGTGGACTTTGACACGTCTTGCTGGACTAACTTTTCCTAAGATTTCATGGGAACCGTTGTATGAGGATGGGTTGCCCCGTGTGGACCTTCTTGCCTTTAATAATACATCGTTTGCTTCGATGACACGGGTGGGTTTACATTGGAGTCCGTTTCAAGCCGAGGTGCCGCATTGGGAGTGTGAACGGGTTGTTTCTCACGCAGAACAGACCAGTTAGCTAGTTGTACTAAACGGCTCGTCCCACGCGTCTCTGACACGTGTCTTTGGCAAACTCTCAACACTCCCATCGCTGCAATCAGGAGCAAAACACTGCACCCAATGCCACGTTCACATCACATCATACAGACTGCAATTAAGAAAAGCCAAGTGGGAGAAAATGTTCACATCAGCCTCTGAATTATAATTATGAGTAGGTGAAATTGTGAATTTCTGGCGGCTGCAGTCTCTCTCAAGTGTTGAAAACAGCTCCAGGAGTGTCAACAAACTGGTGGCCAAATGGCTGCTAGGCCACCACCTGATAGTTATAACCAGATGAAATTCAGTATCGACACCAATACAGTTGATTCAGCCAATTAAAAAGAGGCTATAAAGTATGTCTTTGTGGGTTTGCTTGTTACTTATCTGTTATGACTGCAGGGCCGAGGTAACTATCTTGGTATAAAGCACGATCGCCCACGAGTCGGACTAGCAGGAGGTTTTCCCCAGTCTGCCGAAGATGACGTGAATGCAGTATTAGTTATTTATTTATTCTTTGTTCTACAGAGCTCAACCTCTTACTTCAGCCCACCATCAGCTGCCAGCAACAGAATCTGAAGCTCTCTGATTGGATGATTCTTACTGCAGCGGGTCTCTAGTTGACTTCTGTCCTCAAACTGTTGTGTTCACTGTCTCGTACCTTTGACTTCTTGTCGGTGAAGCGGATTTCTTTCAGCTCAAGGTCTCATTGTTTGGACTGACGATTCAACCAGGAGAGCTTTGTGTCAGTCTGAGTGTTGACATTTTTATTTAAAATTTTCTTTTATGGGAATGAGTGTTAGTGGCTGCCAGTGTGTGTGTGTGTGTGTGTGTGTGTTTCGATGTGACCTTTCCCCGTATGGTGTGGGACTGAGCGGGGGGACAGGAGGTGAGCCCCACACATGCTATCAGTCCGAGTTGTTAGCCAGCTGACACACACACACACACACACACACGCTGCAGGCCATACATGTCATTGTTACCTGATATTCATGGCGTGTGGGAGAAACAGACGAAGGAGAAGGTCATACGTGTGATGTCAGAGGCGGCGCGTTCACCGCCAGCCGTGGGTTTGATTGCCGCTCGTTCCCCTTTCCACAGCCTCGGGCTCTCTCTACCCTCTGTCCTCCCCGCCCACCTCCCACAATCCTCAGCATCAGTCCAGCCCCCGCCGGCAGACACGCGGACCTTTCTATTTTTTGATTTCTAGTCCAAGTGAAAACAATGGTACAGTCGGTGTGCCGTCAGTAACCACTAATAGAGGCTGTATTTGCTGTATCAAAGAGAACTGATATTCATGGGGCTGTAGTTGTGTCTGATGATGAATAATGTAACTCATACAGCGCAGCTGCACAGTATAGTTCTAAGGAGCCCTGGAAAGGATAAGGAGAGAAATATTTTAGATAAGAAGGGAAAGAAATATTTCAAAACTTTACTTTTTTTATTTCCATAAATATGTTTTGCTTGTGTCCTGCGAGCAGCGATAGCCCGAGCATCAAGTATTGTTGCCATTAGTGATAACTTATTCTAAACTCAAAATTCCCAATGGTTTTTCTGCAGTGAATAGAACTTCAATGGAAGTGTCATCACGCGACCTGTGTCACATGATAGCTGGGGTTTGTTTATGGCTGGTAGAAGGTTGAAAGCTCCCAAAAAGCTTGTAAGTGAACATTGAATACAGGATATTTCATCACATGTGCGTTATCAAAGGCCAAACAGACTATTGTTATGGTTACGTGCAATTGTATAAACCTCACACATTCATTTACAGCAGTGAACGGTGTTTCTGCGAACATGACATTTTTTCTAAAACACTGATTTGGGAGGGACATTTTTTAAAGGGGACATGTCATGCTCATTTTCGGGTTCATACTAGTGTTTTGGATTTCTCCTAGAACATGTTTACATGCTTTAATGTTCACAAAACACATTATTTTTGTCATACTGTTTGTCTGAAAATATCCTCTGTCTCTTTAAGACCCCTCCCAATCTGCTTTGCACCTAGTTCTTAAGCCGTGGGTGGAAATACTCAGATGGAGGTCTGGTTATAACCGACCAACAATAAACACTGCTCTTTTACAATAAGGTGCATAATTGGAATGAAAGACCTAACTTTCATTGTATCAACTTTATGATTGTTATTTGTATTATTTGTGTTTGGTTGGTGGTGCGATGCCTCCCGGACTCTGTTAGGAAGTTGATTCGGCATATAATACACTTAATGACATCACTACGAGTGATCCATGAGCGGTGTACTCATCGTCCTAAAATCTAAACCTTGTCGCTATGTTGTCTTGAAATAAAGCACTCGGCTGTTTAAGTTCCACTCCAGATAACCTGATGTCTGTTTGATAATCTCCAGTATTGGTTTCCAGATGCATTAGCAGTGACTGATCTAATTTCAACGGAGACGTAATGACCTCCTTTAGCAGGCTTGACTGGATATTGTATTACACACACAGTGATTACTCAAAGGAATACCAATGCTAACAAATCATAGCAACAATCTAGACAAAAGGCTAACCCAATGGTTTTCCTCACAGCACCAGTATCAGCTTTTCAGAAGACATCGTTACTTGGCGTCATCTTCGCTTCTGTACATGTACGCTTCTCCTTTTTCAAGTTTCCTTATGAAGCAGTGTAACCCTCCCAAAGAGATATCTCTGATTTATATGCATATGCAAATGAGCATTCTTAGGAAGAAAAAAAAGATATTCTTTTAAAGGGAAGAAGAAAAGGAAGAGGCAAGTTCGGCTTATCACCACTCAACAGATGGTCAGACTAAATGTGTTGGTTTGTCTGTCTTGTCTCTGAGTCTGAGCGGAGCAGAGCTCCAGCGCTGGCCGGTCTGAATGGACCAAAACAACCAGCTGCTGCTGAGGGAAAAAAATAAAAACATTCCTATAGTGGCTGTAATTTGCTTGGATGGCAGAGGTGGAAAGAGCCAGAGGATCAGGATGAGAACCCTCATCTGCCAAAGGCCTCTGGTCACACAGAGGAAATTAATTCAATTCCAAGTAGGTACAGTAAAGGCAGTATGCTGCAGGATGGTGCTCGAGCCAGGTAGCTTGCAAGAAAGTGCTGAGTGGACAGTCCCTGGGCTGTGGACTGACCTGCTGTCTTCTCTCTCTCTCTCTCTCTCCCTCTCTCTCTCACTCTCTCTCTCTCCTGAAGAAAAATAAACCTAAAACCATGATTGCAACTATCTATGATCAACACATCAATTTGCTTATTTTTTAACATTCTGTAATTACTAGCACTGCTGCTCTGAAATCTGATGTCTCGCCATCTGGTTTGCATCTGTTTGCGATGTAAAACAATCTCAAGTATCACAGGCACTCTTTTTTACCCTTGTAGTGGCATTTAATAAGACTTGCTTTTAGTTTACATTTTATATCAAACAGCTGTGAAACTGTTTTTTTTTTTTTTTTTATCTCTTTAGATTATCATCAGCCATACCAGCTGTACACTGCGTCAAAAGTGTAACGTGTAGTTCAAGTGAGAGGGGAAGAGGAATTACAGAAAACATATAGAGGCTCAGAGAGGAGAGGTGCAGCCTTAAAAGTAGGTTAGTGACCCCTAAAGGTTGCTGGCTCAAATCCCTGGAGGTAATGTGGCCCAGTGCCCTTGACCGCGGACCAACAACTGTGGTGATGCTGCGCTGCTGCCAAAGACCTGCAACCGTATAGTTGTTGTATACGTCTCCGCTATCTCTGGGAAAAAAAGGTTGAAGACACAATTATAGAAATACGTGCTTACGTTTCCTTGTTTCTCTCTCCATATCTCCCTTCCTTACCCTTTGTTTCTTTGTTTGACTTTCCCTCTGTCATCTCATTGTCCTACCTTCCTCTATCTTGCGATGTAACTTCCACGGCTGGTTGATTTGGGTGAGCGGAGGGAAACAGGCAAGGCGTCCACAGTTCAGGGCTCTGGAGAACTCGGGCCGGGCAGCAGCAATCAATCACAGGCTAAATCCCTCCTCTCTCAGGACTGCCATGTGCCAGGTGACATGGTCAACAGCTGCAGAGAAATATAGAGCCTGCAGCGGGCATTTGAATTTACAAGTAAACAGAGTCTGTGAACAGGCTGCAGTCTGGATAAAACCCCTGAATATTTAAGGAAAGACTATCTGGACAAATGCATTGGTCGGTTGTTAAACCACCATGACCAAGGTCTGTCTCCAGCCCTAAAAGGTTACCATCAAAGAGTTTTGATGTTCCAATACCATGTTTTCCTTTTTGGTACCTGAACTTATGTATCATCTGATACAGACTACCAATTTAATACCAGTGCTTTAAAAACAAAACATATATGTGTGTGTGGGTGTGTGTTTTTCCAGCTGTACACTACTAACCCGTATGGATGTGGTATGATTGCTTTCAATGTTGTATGACCTGGCTCAGTTTAAACCCTTTGTAAAACATGAATGAAAACATAGAGAATGAACGCCATAGAAAATTCTCGTTGACAGATTTTCCAGTGTGAAATATATTCTTGCCATATTGCTGACATTTCACGAGCTCGGTCTAACGTTGCACTCTCCGCTAGCACTTGTCCGATCAGTCGGTTCGGACGCAGTGAAGTTTTTTTCCGGAGCTGGTGATGGTAGTAGCTAAAGAGTGAGCCATCTAGCTTCTTTCTCCTCTCTGTTGAGAGTGGCACATGTGCAGTACCCATCGGGTAGCGAGTGACACGTGTTGTTGTTGTTCCTGTGTAACGTAAATGAGCTGATAAATGATATGATAAAGTGATATCAGTGATCCACAGCATCATGCATATGTGGATGGCGTGACTGGAGTTGTGATAGAAAACTGAAACAACAGGTTTAAAGTATATTTATGTCTGACTCTGGGTCCATGTGCTTCCTTTTTCTTGCAGACATGTCTAGAGTTGGAGCGATACCTACAGACGGAGCCCAAGCGACTCTCGGAGATCTTTGATGAGGAGCTGGACGGTCTCTTAACGCCTTCCTTCATGCAGGGGGGAGACAGTGATGAGGACCTGATGGATCCCCTCCTCCCCAGTCTCCCTGACCAACCCAGCCCACCTCCACTACTGGTATCCCTCCCCAAGGTCCAGGCCAAAATCCTCCAGGTGCCCAACTCCAGCAAGACCCAAGCAGAGGTAGGGGCTGAAACCCTCACACCAAAGGACCAAGTCCTGGCAGGAGTCAGTGCCGCACAGCTCAGCGCTGCTGTTACATCCCTAACACCGCCATCGTCACCGGAGCTCGGCCGCCACCTCATCAAATCCACACAAACACTGACCGCGACGGCGGACGGCACGTTAACGCTCAAATTTGTGGCGAAGAAGGTCGGGTTGGGGGCGGCCAAACTGGTGGCAGCGCGAGCGTTACCGTCGCCGCCGAGCCGGGGAGGAGCCCTCAGTGACGGCGAGCAGGGAGGAGGAGGAAGTCTGGGAGGAGAGGTACCAGAGAACAAAAAGAGAGTCCACCGGTGCCAGTTTAATGGCTGCAGGAAGGTTTACACCAAGAGCTCCCATCTGAAGGCACACCAGAGGACTCACACAGGTAAGACCGTCATTACATTCATTACAATCACCTTTGTTCTGTAGTCTAGCACTTTGGAGGGTCTTGTCCTCTCGCTCATTTTTTTAAAACATTTTGAATACCATGTTTGGGACACATGCAAGAAACCCATAGGGCTATCAGATTTATCTGCAATTTGCAAGCAACAATCATTTGTTAGTTGATCTGTATTTAGGCTGTGTTCACAAGTTGCTTGAATGAAATGAGCGTCATGTCGCCCAGTTTTTGGACAATGCAGCAGGACATCATATAGACTTAAAAAGCAAAGAGTTTCATGGACAAAGATTGTAATGTTACTGGTGCAGGACTGGATGCAAAGAGCCCTGAAACAAGAAGCAAAGCTGGCTGCAGTACAGGTCTGACAGAACATCAGCTGGGACGCTACCAAGTGTCCAATGATGTCAGTGAGACTTGGCAAAGCTTGAAAATTATGACCTTATTAAAGGTTATACAACTTCTCCGTTTACTTTCTGTGCCCTAAAATAAGGGGACTGTTTATAGAAATGAATACAAGTTCTGCACTGTAAACATCCTTGAAGTTAAGTAGATGGTCAACTTGGTCTCTGTTCCATTTCAACCCAATGTGTTGTAGTTCAGAGCCAACACAACTACACTACAATCACCAGCACTGTGGTTTTAGCACTACAAGATGCAAAAGGTTCAACCATGTGAAACGACCTTTCGCACATGCAACATTTTCTAACTATGCAATATTTTCTATTCGTACCAAGCGGATGGGTGGAGAAAATGGGGAACTTTGAGAAGCTTTGAGAATCTCTGTTTGATTTGAGGAGAAATCCGCCCTTGGGGGAGTTTTCGTGACCTCTCCTCGTCTCCCTCCGCTTCTCAGGTGATCGTCTAGATCTTATAAATTTCCTCATGCGTCTTGATCCTAGCTCAGGGCCAAAAGGCCCTGCCACAGTAATTGCCTGATGAGTGATAGACTGGTGGTAAATGACATTGGTAATTCAGCCGTGTCCAACTGGGTCTGACACGGGGCCTTAGCTGCTAACTACAGCTGCCCTCTCAGTGACCCTCAGAGAGAATAGACAGCAGGCTGATGTGTCCAGGGGCTGTTTGCCACGAGCTCTCCAAAGTGCATGTGGAGACGAGCTCTGAGTGGACGAGGCAGACTCATGAGTGAAGACGGATTTGACTGATTCGTGATTTGCTTGAGTTTGCACCGCATTAAGTCACCTAAGCTTAAGTTTACATCTGTCATTGTAAGAAGGTTACTCGATAAGGAACAACCTGTTGTAATTTTCTGAATGAGTTCTAACCTCATAACACATTGAAACAAATCCCTTCAATACATTCCACAATTAAGTCTATGGAAAAAAGAAGTTCTTGTTTGACAAACAGTAAAGGGGAAACAAATTAAGTCCACAGAAAAACAAAAAGAGACGGACCAGGCGTTCAGACCAGGTGGCAACCTCCTTGTTTAAAAAGTAAAGCCATGCGGATGTGCCTTAAACTTGCATTCTTTCTAATGGCAACTCCTCTGGTTGTAAAAAGAAGTCCAGCACATATTTGGCAGCACCTGTCCCGGTGACATTGCTTTGGATTACAGCAAAAGTGGAGCCGGGTTCAAATTTGCTTTAAGTTACCCAGTGTTCTTTGCTGGAGTAATTTAGCAATTTAAGGTGGTAACCAAAGACTATATTGATTCATTGCTGTGCAAAATTAAACAAAAAAAGACCTTTTGAAGAGAAACTTTATGATTTCTTTGTCTGAAAATGCATTTAGATGTATTCATATTGGAGTTTGTTTTGACTTACCACTTTACAGTACATCACTACTTTTAAAGTGACAGGAACCAGTCTACCACCGGTATGTACATCCTCATACATCCTCCCATCTGTTTTCATGTTTAAATGCATTCTGGATTGGACATCTTTTAGCCTGAGTAACTGAAGCTGACTCCATCACACATCTGTAGCATGAGGCCGATGAAGACTTGCACCACCCGGAGCTAGCATTATTTACCTTTAGCTTTAGCCACGGCGTCATTTACAGTATCTGGAGTGGTTCATGGCCTCCAGTTGTCATCATCTAGTGTTAGCAGTTTCCTTGGTGCTCATCAGGATTACAGTACATAGCCTGCAGACCCCCTACTGTATTAATACGGGCAACCTTGGCATCATTAATCCAGCGTGTTACATGCTTATACGATCCCAGTGACCATCGCTTTGCTTTAAGTATAGCATTACATTCCGGGGCAGCACCTAGCATAGCCTCAGGAACTCAGGGCTGGGGCTTTATTATAGCTAATCCAGAATGGAGAAGCTAGCTTTCTGGTACCCTGGCCGCTAGCTGCAGTACCTCTAATCTTCTGATGATTCTACAGCCGAGTCATGCTATCCAACGATGAGCTTTTAAAGGCAGAATCATTCACTGAGGGGGGAAAAAGACACCCTGGAGACACTGCAGTTTCTTCAGTGTGCGTGTGTGTGTGTGTGCGTGCGTGCGTGCGTGTGTGTGTGTGGTATAAATGTGGAGGCGGCGTATTCCCTCCCGATGTGTTCACTACAAGCACATCACTGTGGTTTAATTAGCTTAATCCTCTTTTTGGGTTATTATGACCATAAATCATTGAACATACATGTAGGGAGGGATTAGCGTAGCAGAGAGTACAGGGAGGAGCAATCGCAGAAAGCCTGCATGGCATCAATACACTTACTGTCACATAGTGCTCTGTCAGGAGTTCTACTGCACATGTGCGGCGATTCCACGTAAAGTCGGTAATCATGTTCCTCAATTTCTCTGAGCTGCAGCTTTGACGGGATGCTTATTTTTATGTGTGAAAATGTTTAATTAGGGAAATAATTACGTTACGTACATAATTAGTTACGTTAATAGATGTACAAATTAATTCGGTAAATCTCTAAAGTACCCAGTTAGGGCTGGAGAACCAGGGTTTTTCTGGCTCCTCTGGTTGTTGTTTTTACTTTATCTCCAAAAACACATGATGGCAAAGAATCGTATCCTCCTTGTTATTCAAGCTGAAGTCCAAAACGATATTCTTAACTACATACTTGGCACCAGAGATAGCAGAATAGATGAGCAGTGTGTAAGAGCATTTGTCTCGACTGTACTTAATGAAATGGGCATCAACTCAGTAAGCACCTTTTCTCTAAAATTGAAAAATCTTACCTGATAAAAATATTTGGATGTGCATACACTGCAGCTCAAATACACTTTGCTGCTGTCAGATGATGATGTGTGAATAATCAGAGACAAAACAGAATGAATAAAGCAGAGACATGTTTAGAATAGTGAAGCACCAAGTGAGACAGGGGGGAAACTGCTAGCCTGTAGCTCCATCAGTGAAGAAATCCACCTTCCACCAACAAGCTGTCTGCTTGTGTAAAAGATGAATGGCAGTTCTAACATCCCCACACAACATAGAGGAAAACACAAAAGAAACAAATAGACATGCACCTGTCAGCAAGTGTGTGATACAATACACAATACAGAGTTAATGGTTCAACGCAATCCCTACATTGAGTCCTCAATATGTGTAAACGTGTAAGAGCTATGTTTATCCTTCTTGTGTGAAAGCCAATGTCTTATAGGTTTAAAAATACTAAATTCCAAATTTAGAGCATATCTAGGATGAAGGGATTGCATCAACATGGTGCTCAATAGCCAGCGGCTTGCAGCTGACATTGCTAACAACACAAACGGTGCAAACAACGGCAACAGTGATGACTTGGGTCAGAAAGGCCTTATTAACGGTAACTGCTGTATGAGCACAGTGCGTAGAGGCGTCCATTAGCTAGCCAGGCGGCAACCTATAAACCAATGTGGAAATGCCTTAAACTTTCATTCTTTCTGATGGCCATCTGGGGGCGACTCCTCTGGTTCCAAAAAGAAGTCAGATTGTATAGAAGTCTATGAGAAAATGACTCTACTTCTCTCTTGATTTATTCTTATGATGGTCCATTTAGAGTCAAACAGGCCTTAAAGCAGAGTATGCTTTAGGGCGCAGCTAACCTGTGATGGATAGGTCACTACCAGAGACGTAGACGGCGTTGATACCATGGCGCCACTCCGCAGTCCAAATATGGTCATTTCCGTTCACTGGTTGGAATGAAACACGACTGAGTCCACTTCTTATGTACAATATATGATACCAATAGATGTTCACTGCAATATTCATGCTGAATTTAGAATTTAGCTCCTTATGGACAAAATGAAAAAAATAAACATGATTTCTTTAATGGAAACTATGAAGCAGCTTGTTACAAGCAGATCTTTATCTACATAAAACTGCATCGAACAGTTAAACCATGTCTAGAAAAAAGAATGTCCATGTAAAGAAAAATGAGCAAACTGAAACTGGTCTAAGTAATATTCTCCAAACCCCTCAGTTGGCTACACATCCAACAGACATTTTTTAACACCATACGGTTGACATTTTCGAGCAACGGTTGAAACCTCTGACAGTTCACAGTGCTGGAGGATATTTAAAAGCATTCTCTGACATTTAATGTTTAAAAGGCATCACTGATTTGTATAACAAGCAGCCAGTTGTGTCCATTAATTTCTATACGGTATTAAAATCAATTAGCACACTGCTGAAACTTGCTTGAGTTGTATAATCCATCATTAGAGAACAACTCTACATTGATTTTTTTTTTTGTGAATATTACTTATGTTGCCCTTAAATGACCATGACGATTAGCTGCACATTCAAATGAAAAGTCTGCACTGCATAACCTCATAAAGATGATGTCGTTTTGCTTTCACTTCGACAGGTTTGTGTAATTTAAGCGAGTTTCGAGAACAGGCTAATAAGAAAGAAAATTTCACACACAGTTTGCAAAATGGCTCAGTGTGATGTAAAGCATAATCATGTGATATGTAGAGTACAGGTTAAAACATGAAAAAAAAAGAAATCACTCCAGCTTGAGTCTGACTTCCCAAGACCTCCCCGCCCCACCCCCACTTTTGGCAGGTACCACCGCAGCCTCGTGTGGATTCAGGAAAAACCCTACTGTAACCCCAGACCTCCACACACACGCACACACACACACACACACACACATATATACCTCTATACTCCTCCTCACCCTCTGGGTCCATCATCCAACCTGCGCTCTCTCTCTCTCTCTATCTCCATTTGCTCATTCAGTTTGGGTTGCCAAGCAACTGCATCACCCTCCTCCATAATTGGATGGTGGCTGGTTGATTGTCCATGCCTGTTAATCTCTCTCTCTCTCACTCTCTCTCTCTCTCTCTCTCTCTCTCTCTCTCTCTCGAACCCCCCTCCACTCCCCCTCCCTTTCTCTCTTTCTCTCAGTTGCTAGGTGACTTTACCACGCATCCTTGCCTTGCCGTGCTATAATTGGCTGGCGTCATGGTTGCTGTGGCGTCGGGCCCGAGCTGGCCTTGCTTCATTCCTCCAACTGTGTGTGTGTGTGTGTGTGTGTGTGTGTGTGTGTGTGTGTGTGTTATAACATGTGTGTGTGTGTGTGTGTGTGTGTGTGTGTGTGTGTGTGTGTGTGTGTGTGTGTGTGTGTGTGTGTGTGTGTTTTAGGGAGGGGGTAGGGGGGGTCCTATTGAAGGAAGATGGGGCGCCCTGGCCAATTACAGAAGACGGGTGTGAAACGGCCGCCTGTCTGGCACCTGCAGCCCCCACTCGTACCCCATATCACACACACACACACACACGCGTGTGCAGGTTGAGAGTGTAACATTTCTCCAACAGGATAAGCTGCCAAGTGGTTTGCTATTGCATATTGAAAATATTGGTCCTGTATTCAGTCCTGAGCGAGGAGGAGGATTCACACATTCTGATACTGCTCCCGAGGATTCAGCATGGGGGATTTTTGCTTCTTAACAGAACTAAAAGCAAATCCGTTGTAGAGTCAAAACGTTACTGGAAAAAAAAACTCTTGTTCGCTCCCGTCTTGATTCATCTTTTTGAACAACCTTGGATGATGTGAATTAGAAGTAAGAGGAGTCGAGAAATAACTAAATCATTGCCATTAGAGCCTGGCTAATAGTAATATCGACGGGTCGATATCAGTCTAGTAGACTGGAGCAATATATGTTTTAGTTCCAGAAATGTGTGTATATTTGACTTTAATATTTCTCAAATCAAGTTCAGTAGACTTATTATATATATATATATATAATATATATTTTATATTATACTTAAAGTTTATTTGGTAAACTGTAGAATATCCTTGCTCAGACATATCTAAGTAAAAGTGAGAAGAAGAAAAAAGGCTCTTATTGTTTTTAAGTATTCATAAGGGAAATCCAGTGTCAGTTGGACTGTAGTTGAATGACTGTAGTCATAGTGACTATGTGGTGTGTACTGGAGAGCTGCCCAAACACTTCCTCCAGTAAGTTCCTCAAGCTCCTTCTGGGGGGCCCACGACACATGCTGACAGATGAAGTCTCTCCAGCTCATTCTGAGTCCCCCTCCAGGGTTTTCCACCAAATCCATCCCCTGCAGCTGCCCCGTAGAGTAACCACAACTGACTCACTTATATCTGTTTGCTCATACTTTGCGGTCATCACGAGCACCTTGTGGCCGTATCGGTCATAAGATTCCTTCTTTCCCCTTATCGTGGGCTGATACAAAGCCCACGATAAGGGGGCCTAAATGGGTGCTGCAAAGGGTTGTGAGCTTTACTGCTCACAACCCTTTGTAGCACCCATTTAGGCTTTCATAGTCTCCGATGAGGCTTTCATACGGCGCGCTAATGTCCAAAAGAGCCCGCCACCGGTTTAGCCCTGCACTACTAAAAGACTGTCGGTCTCATGATGCACAGTTTGCAACTAAACCTTGTATATATATATATATATTTCTTTATTCAACTCGACTACCAACAGTTTTGTCTGACGCCGTGTCACAATTTGTGTTCCTCCGTACTTGCACTTGCCGTTGTGTTCTATGCAGTGTGCCCGGATAGTGTTCTCATAACGGTTGAGTGTGGAATGCTGGCCACTTCTCACCCTAAACGGCCGCCATCTTGGCGACGTATAGGCTACTTACCACCAAACTTGGGAAAGAGGCTGCCGAGGAAGCTGCAGCTCCGGTGAACGCCAGAATACAGTTGATACAATTGTCAAGTGAGCAATCAAGCCAGCAGATATTTTGGAGGGCGACAATCGTGGTCAGATGTTTCGCGGTAATGTTCTGTCCCGTTCCAAAATGCCATTACAAAGACGAAGGAGAAAAGGTTAAGTGTAGCAGGCTGTATTTATGGAAGGTGCACAATGGCCATGTTCGATTTGAGACACGATTTGAGCTACCCCGTGGAGATTCACGCACTACGCCATTAAGTACATCATGTACACAGTGTACTTAAGTGCAACGGAAGTATTCGAATTAAGACGCAGCATGAGTTTCAGGTGTGTTATGCTAGTAGCGGCTAATGTAGCCTCCAGCAGAGTTGAGGAGTGTACTGCAGAGGTCAGGTAAGCTGTTTTCATAAAAAAATAATTAACAATTAATTACAAAAGCAAGTGCAACAAAGGCTAGCTTTGAGAGGGGGAATACTCAATAGGATACTTGATAGTTGCTATCTTGATATTAAGTATAGACTAGGTGACAGAGAGAGGCCTGTCTCCCAAAATGCACAATGTCGAGACGGCAGTAAAAAACATCCCTGTTGTGGAAATCAGCAACCGACGGCACGGGATTTGACTAGACCATTTGAATATGCAAACCCAGGAGGGCACCGCTCACGATCTGGACTTCATTTAGTCCGAGAACAACCGCGTCACCTCGTCACGTTGTGTCTATGGATGAAAGGCGACACTGATCAAAGTGACACAGGAACTGGGGAGGGGGGGGGGGGTAAAGGGGTCGGATGTTCCTGTAGCACATCATCTTTTACTTGCCGTTGCATCACCTTGCTGTCAGAGCCGCTCTTCTGCCTCAGAAATCCGTCCATGTGAAGGTGTGCTTTCCACAGCTTCCGTCATTCTGACATGTATGTATGAAGTATGATTTAAAGGAGGCACAACAAAATCTTCATCTGTGGAAACGTAAAGTAAAAATAAGTGTTTTTCCTTCGACGAGTGCTAGAACATTTTCAAGAAGGTGGAACGAGATCACATCATTTTAAAAAAGCTGCAGTAACTGCTCTCGTTTAAGGCCTTCTCACACCAGGGGCGTGACAAATAAGCAAAACTAAAATGAGGAATACTTGCCTGCAAATATTTTGCATCAAAACTATTCCTACCGGCAGTAGAATTTGAGACAGTTTTTCAATTAAAGTTTTGAATGGATTTGCGCAGGTAGAGGACCAACTACTCAGCTCCTATTGACCCAGAGCAGCGTCTGTCTCAGGTAAACTGTTGTACAGCTGGAGCTACTCTAAGCTATTTTATTGAGTTTCCTTTTAGTGAAATGCTCTGAGGGAATTTTCCTCTGGTAAACAGTTACCCAGTGGATATGACTGTACAGGTCTTTTATTGTGAAAGGTAAGAGCCTGAGGCGTGGATCCGGTCTGCTGTTGTTGGACACAATAGTGTGTGTTTTGAGTCAGTTCCAACCCACGTGATTGGATGATGCTTTTATTCGTGGTGCGAAAGCACCGGAAAAGTTACATAGAAAAAATTACAAAAATATGTTGACTTGCGAATCAATCGCATTTCCCTTAGTGTGCGAAGGCCTTTACACTAAGAAATCATTTAAAATGGTTGATTTCCACATCAGTAATCAAAGTGATTTGGCATGTTTTCACTTTATTTGTCTGATGCCCAGTCCATTTCTGCTGTTCTCTTCAGGAATGCTTATTAACGCTCCTAACGAATCACGAGCGGATGACGTAACTTTCCCACAAACACTGGAGTAGTCGCTATTGGAGCAATTCATTAATTTATCAAACTTATCCAAGTGTGTCATCTTTTTTTTTTCCTGGTTCTGACACAGGAAGCTGATGCATTGTTAGTCCTGACAGCAAAGTTCTGATTGGCTCGGTTGTTTTTTACAACCAGGAAAACAGGAGCACCAGACTGGTTTGACTCTCTTAAACGTCTCCATGTGGGTGGCAATGCAGAGATCTGGAACCAGCTTCTACTTGAGAAGAGTTTTACTGTTTTATTTCCCAAATCCTGATTAAAAAAAAGAAAAAAACAACATACTTGTGAAAACATCCTTTACTATCCAATTATCCTTTCCACCGTGTTGTGAAATACTTCAGTTTTCACAGTAGTTCCACTTTGTTTTGGCCTGTTGCGTGTTTGTCTCCATGGAAATGTTGCTGTGTGCTGTGATGATGGTGGAGGGGCCCGCAGGACATCTGGCTTACTGACTGTAAACTGCTGTATTGCTCCCCATCAAGAGTCATTAAGACCCCAATTATGGTTAGCACAACCCCAGTTCTCTCACACACACACAGTCACTGACACCAGGGGTCTGCATCGAGGTTTGGCCAGTTTCAGAGTGAGCAGTGGAGAAATGCCTTCTGTCTTTAGGTGTTTCTTCTTCATCCGTATTCAACAAATTTGACATGTATTTAATTTATTTATTGATTCAAATAACTTGGTTTCGGGACATCATACACTGTTTTTTGGCCAGTCAACAATGTGCACATTACTGGCAGATTCCTTTGAAACGTAACCTTCGTGTTGATTTTGGCGGCTCCTGTGGACAAAAGCGGAAGTGTTTCCCCACGAGCGCCACCGCCCTCGTGAGATCCTGATCTGGCCACGAGGCAATTATCGTGGGAGCGACCGAAAGAAACATTAACTCTGTTCATTTGAAAATGACATTTCACAGCAAGATGAGGCCTTTAATATCAATTCATTTTATCTGATAAATAGTATGAATGTTTGTTTATTTACTTGCCCCTCGCCTCCTATCATTTCACACGAGTCCTTTTTGAATCCTTACAAATCCCATAAGTTCTCTCCATCTGTTGAGCGGCCGACCGAGGTCCACTCTTGTTTTCTATCACTGTCCCTTTTTTAAGCTTCTGCTTTTTTCTCTTTGCTGAGATCTTGCCCCAGTATCAACCATAAGCACAAAATATAACGTAAAAAAAATATATTTAAAATGTGCGACTCACTGCCAAATATTTGTTCATGTAACTATTATATTGCATGCTCTTCTGGTCTTAGTGTCGTAAATTGTTTAGTCTGACTTTTCGGGGAATCGGACCATGTGACGAGCGTTAAGAATAACTTTGTGGGAATAAACAATCGTCTTATCTTCTTATTACAATATTCTTGTGCTCACATTTTGTTTGTCATTTTAGTTGTAGTTTTACTTTTTGGGTTGCTATTTGATTTTCTGAATTATCTGCTCACAGAGAGAAACCCACTCTCATACAGGCATTCAGACATCATCACGTCCCATCTGAAGACAGTCTGCTCACACTACACACTACACACACACACTACACACACACACACACACACACACACACACACACAGCTGGAAGGCTTTCTATCATGGAGAGATAACTACAGGCTGAGAACAATAGAGCATCTCTCCTCCCATCTGGTGAAGTGGGGGATGAAACTTCATTTACATTTTCAGATCCCACCACCTCAGGGTGTGTGTGTGTGTGTGTGTGTGTGTGTGTCTATATATGTGTGTGTGCGTGTGTGCGTGTGTGTGCATATGTGTGTGTGTGTCTATATGTGTGTGTGTGTGTGTGTATGTGTGTGTGTGTGTGTGTGTGTGTGTGTGTGTGTGTGTGTGTGTGTGTGTGTGTGTGTGTGTGTGTGTGTGTGTGTGTAAGGGGGGCAACGAGATTCATTTCAGGGTGAATTTAGGATTATGAATTAACACGCTGCGGTGCTGAAAGACTTCATTTACAGCTAATTGAGTGTATTGGCTCATTGAAATGGCTGTTGTGTTAAAACTGGCCTGCCTGCCCATCCCTTGGGCTGTGTGTGTGTGTGCGTGTGTGCGTGCGTGCGTGCGTGCGTGCGTGCGTGCGTGCGTGCGTGCGTGTGTTTGGGTCTGGAAAAAAGCAAAGGGTGGTTACTTGTATATTTGTGAACAGCTGTATATTAAATGTGTGAAATTAGATGTAGAAATTCTAATAAAATGTGACACCTTCTCTCTCCCTCTCTCTCTCCCCCTCCCTCTCTCCCTCTCAGGTGAGAAGCCCTATAAGTGCTCATGGGAGGGCTGTGACTGGCGTTTCGCCCGCAGCGACGAGTTGACGCGACACTACCGCAAACACACCGGAGCCAAGCCATTCAAGTGCAACCACTGCGACAGGTACGAACCACGCACGACCTTCGACGGACACGCGGCGAACTTTACATTCGCGGCACGTTGTTGCCCGTTTACCTGTCGAGGACCTCTGTTTAACCTGCGTTTTGTCCCCACGAGTAGAACTCCAAAAACAAAAACAAGGTGATCCTCTTGTCGAGTCCCCAAAACAGAGACTGGGATTCAGGTCAGCCAGCGCATCACATATGTCTGGCTTCAACTAAAGATTTTAATTAGCAATGCTCCTTTTTTTCACAGGGAACAACACAGTAGACAAATATCTGTAGTAAATAATCAAATTAAGGATGGCTAGGTCCAGGTGTTTGTAAGTCAAAATGTCTGCTGTAAAAAAAAAAAGGGCCATTTCGATTTATTAAGCAAAGCCCATCACTATTTCCAAGTCTTCAAATTTCTTGTTTTGCGTTTTCCGATTGTCCAAAACACAGAGATGCTCCGTGAACAATCTCAGACATATGTAGATTTATCAATAAAGTGTACAAAGCTGGTAAACTGCCACAGGGCCCGGCTCTTTGTAGCTCCAGCGGGTGAGCCGTCGTCTCGTTGAACCGCGGCGTGTGCGAGATGCAACACAAATCAGACGACTGTGCTGAGCGAGGATAAATACATCACAGAGCTCCGTCTCTGCATCGAACAGCTCGCAATATGAAAGACGATCAAACTGACATCTGGTAAGACGGCAAATAGGCGTATTTACATTTGCTCTTTCATGCTTCTCCTTTAAATCAATAGTGGGGTTGGGGGGAGGGGGGGGGGGGGGCTACATCATCGCAAGTGCAACAATTTTTTCTTTTGTTGTGCATTTCCTGGTAATGCATCCGAGGCAGCAGGCAGTTGGCACAAAGGTTCCGACAAATGATGAATCAAACAATGTTTGTTTTTTTTCCATTCGCTCGACACGCAACACAACGCATGAAGCATTTAAGTTCAGTTCACGTCTCTTTCCTCACGCACGGGGAATAGAAGTCCTCACGTTAACACTTTTAGAGACAAAACACTGGAAATGAGTTTGTTTGAAGCGGCGAAGAGACCTGATCATTTGTCTTAAAGACAGTTGAGGAGCTCAGGGGAAGTCTTACCGGAGCAGTCAATGTGACGATTAGGAACGTTTCATTGAATTTAAATACCACATGGATTGACGTTTTTGTTTTTCTCTTTTTTGTGCCAGCCATAGGAATTCATTTAAAAATGATTTTAATACCGGCTTTTTATTGGCTTTTGAGTCATGCTGTACAACCAGCGGTGGGAGATTTTACTTATTGGTCCTGCGCCACTGCGTTTTCTTTCACCCACTCGTGTCCGACGCAGTTTGACCTCAGTGGAAAACAAAGGTAGAAAAAAGAGATGATGCGGTGTGGGTTTCAAAATGAAAGCAAACTAAATCTCCCCGTGGACAAAAGCCAGGGACGTCACAGCATCTCTGTTTGGTGTGCGTGCGTGTGTGTGTGTGTGTGTGTGCGTGTGTGTGTGTGTGTGTGTGTGTGTGTGTGTGTGTGTGTGTGTGTGTGTGTGTGCGCGTACTTACTCATGCCCCTGTGCTGGCAGTTAAATGGATTCTGGCTCTTGGCAGACTGGTCACAGCTAATTGAGTGGCACCAGATGCCAGCTCCACTTTAACATACACACTCTCTGTATGTGTGTGTGCCCGCACTACCTTTTCTGGTGAACATCACGCACGCACAGACACACACACACACACACACACACGAACACACACACACTCGTTTGCCCTAGAGACAGTGTAATTGGCTGTAGCGGGTTCCCTCTAGTTTGGGTTTTAGACATAAACCCCTCCAGAAACCTGCTGGAAGCTTCTAATCCTAGCTGAGAGCTGGGACTGTATTAGCTCCTTCTTGGCTCACACACAAACGCAGTGTGCGGAGACTCCACACACACACACACACACACACACATGCGTGCAGAACGCTAAGACGCTCAAACGTGAACATTTAAAAGGTCCAGATGTAACAACGACACAGGCGTAAGATGCCTCATAATCGCGTACATCAAAGTCTCCACAGAGCGTAGAAGGTATTTTCAGTTTAAATGTCCGTTTTCCGCATCGACAGTGTTGCTGACTCGCAGTTGGAGTTCTCGCGAAACTCTCCCGATAGAATCACCGCTGCAAAGGACGAACATCTGTGTTGGAAAAATATCAGCTTCTTCGAATTAAAAGTCAGAGGTACACGTCGGTGGACATAAAGAAATGTGCAGAGAGAAGTAGACTACAACTTCCACGGGCCATTTCAGTAATGAACTGCTCTGGAGCTTCAGACTACGACGCTCTACGAACCCCTCCAGTGACAATTTTGGACGTGGCGAGGGACAATTTACGTTCGTTGCACGCATCGGGTCTCCACAGGAACAGAACTACTTTTGGCGGGGTGGAATGGTTTCAAATGTTTGATGACTCATCCCTGCACCCAGGGGCGTTCACGAACGTGAATCCAATCAGACGAGACTTTGGGGCGACTGGAGCTGAAAGAGCAGAGCGCAGGGCGAGATGTGTGCTGGGATATATAGAAGTGGGCCAAAAGCTTTGTTTCCATCTCCCAAGCAGTGCGGCTGAGGCCTAATTCGTTCATCGGAAACTCTGTGTCACAGCAGCGCGGGCAGATGGAGGTTCATTTATTAATATGAAATAGGTAGAGGCGTATAATCGTGTCATATTTCGGAACATTTCCTTTCTTTAAAACTACAACCGGCTCCATGTGGCCGCGTAATGAGATTAAAGGAGGATGGCAGCAGCCTTGTGCTGCCGCCATCCAAAATACTCATCGTCTGAAAGCATCTATAGTCTGGTTTACATATTTCCAGTATTCCTTTAGGACAGCCCGAAAGGCTTTCTGACGCTCAAATTACAAAGTGGATGGAAACACATGCTTAACATAACCAGGATGTATCTTTACAGTAGCACACACACACACACACACACACACACACACACACACACACACACACACACACACACACACACACACACACACACACACACACACGCATACACATCTGTGGTGGGTGGAGCCCTTTCAAATATTACCATGAGAATGGCAAAAAAGTGGCAGCCATGGAGAGGTTAACATTAGATAGACTGTTCAATCTGACACAATTTCTCTTGGGGAAACACGCACGCACACACAACCACACACACACTGCAGTCTGTCATTAATCCTGCCTAATCAAGCGGGGACCCCCCGATGTTTCTGGAAGGAGGAGGAGCGATGATGAGGAGGAGGACAAAAAGAAGTGAGGAGGAGAAGGGAGAGTTTCGAGGAGGGGAAGTGGCGGATGGGAAGGAGGAGTGTGTGTGTGTTTGGGGGGGTACCAGCTGGTCTGGCTGCTCCACGCCCCAGCAGTGACACAGTAACTGGCATGGCCATCTGTCCAGCCACACACACACGCACACACAGATTGGTGGAGGTGTACAGTAGGTCCCACATGGCCACACTAGATCGCACACAACAGGGATGAGAGCAAAGTTCAACTGTACACTTGCATCGTGTTATCAGTAATACGATTTAAAACGTCCGCCCACACTTTGTGTTTTCAACTAATATCCTGGAAACTGCCCACAGTGAAACACAAACGACACCACAAAAAGAAACATGAATCGCTTCATCTTGTTTTTCATTTGTTTTTAGACATCTGTAAACTTTTATTTTTACTTTTGTAAACTGTGTACGACACCCCTACGCGTCATATTTTGCAGCTTGGGCAGAAGCCTGGTATCTTTCCGCACAACGTTTGCACGTCGTGCTTAACGTTGTGAAACGGCGGCGATTAGCGTTGTAACACATAATTAATGTTGTGAAACGGTCGCGGTGAACGTTGCAACAAGTGGTTTACTGGGTGAAACGGACGCGGCTAGCGTTGTAGCCCACGGGTAACGTTGTGTAACAGTCGGTTAAAGTTGTATCAAGCGGTCAACGATGTGAAATGGTCGCGGATAACGTTGCAACACGTGATTAACGTAGTGAAACGTAGCGGTTAGCATAGCAACAAATCGTTAATGGTGTGAAATCGTTGCGATAAACGCTGTAACGCTTGGTCATCGTTATGAAACAGTTGCGGTTAACGTCGTAACACGTGGGTAATGTCGTGAAACCTATTACAGCTAGTGGGCAATATTTTAAGATACCTTCCACACTGAAAACAGAGGCATATTTAAGCTCTTTTTTCCGTCATCAGGTGGCGGTGGGGTGTTGAAAACCAGCTAATATATGCAGCAGGTGTGTCAGGTGATTGCTCAGCGGCATCAGTTAGGCTGATGATGTCACAGGCTTAAACAGCTGAGATTTGTTCGACTGGACATAAACATGTACGGAATATATCTGAATATAGCGCTCACAGCTTTATGTACAGGACTTTAGGATATCCTTTCAGTGGAAATTGTGAGGACAGCTTCTTGCTCGAGTCGAGCATTTTGAACCGGTTTCTTTATGTTCCGAGCTCAATGCGACGTTGCACCCCGATTACTGGAACTCTGACTGAAGCTTCCTGCAGGATCCGGAGACTGACATGAGGAGAACCAACCAGCTGAGAGGCCGCAGATTTTGCTGCAACGTGCAAAACTTTCTATTGTACTTTTGAGTGTTGAGCTCTGTCTACTTGCATCTGGATAGCCTGCCTAAACACACACACACACACACACACACACACACACACACACACGCGCACACACACACACACACACACACACACACACACACACACACCTACACACGCACATAGAATAGCCTTGACTAATTAATAATGAATAAAGCCTCTGGCAAATTGAATTTTTAATTTCTCATTTTCTCCTCGCCCACATTTTGTTTTGCCTCTCCCTTATTCATATCATTTGCGATTCATTTTTATTGGGAATGTTCAGCTTTAATGGTGTAATTAAATTAAAACGCTCGCGATCCTCATACTACACATCAACCAGCACCTGGTTTTATGTTTCTCTCTCGCACCCGGCGCAGTCACCGCTGAGTTAAATTGCCCGGCATCAGAGAGTACTGCCAGCCTGTCTGCATTAGTGTCCGTGTTCACGATGCATATCTAATTAGTTTCTACAATAGTATTCTACTCAGAGCTCGAGGACTGACTGCAGAGCTGTGGAGGTCTGGCTGTGATTTATGGTCGTGTTTGAGTCGTATTTAGGAAATCACTGAGCCCGAATTGGCCAATATGCGTCTCCACGTTTGGGTTTCACTGGTGTGACATAATGAAGCAAGACTATTGAAGTTCACTGTCGTTTAAAACCAAGAGGTTTGAAAATCTCTGCAGCTCTCTGCATTAATACATGTGTGTGTTAAGCCGTGAGCTCTCCCATTCATGTTGAGATAATTCTCCTACCTTTTAGCTTTTTCTGGTCGACTAAACTCAAAAACTCAAAATTCTGCTAAGGGGCCCTCCTGCCACAAAGTCACACCTGACAACCCAGTGCATTACACTGCTACAATACAATTATAAAGGAATACCATTATGGTTCAAACTGGCTCCCCCATATTTTCTTTATACATTTTCAAAAAGAAATGTACTATGGCCTGGTTTACTTCATCCATTGGGGTTCATTGCTGTTTGAACCAAAGGTCTAGAAAGCCATAGCAAAGTGCTCAGTATTTGTGAGACACTGTGGGTTTTTTGGTATGTTACACATTAGCTGGTTAGCTTGTGTGGCTAATGCGTGCATCACGGGTAGGGCTGGGTATCGGTATGCGATGCCTTCAAGGTATCGACCAAAACAACCCAGTGCCAAGTAGTATCAAAACCTCTCCAGTCTACCGATACCTGCGATTGATCCTTTTTGTGCCTTGATCTGGAAAGAAACCATTTTTATGGTTTTGCTCACAGCCAATCACCGCAAGCGGTCTGCCATTTAATGCGCCGTGTGATTGGCCCATTACAGCAGCAGCTACAACCCCTAAAGTCGGGATTGCCTGCACACGGTGATGTCTGAGCCGGCGGCTAGCAGCTAACGGTGCTAACAGTTTTAACCTTCGGGGGTTAACCTAATCACAGGTCACTTAGCTTTCCAACTAACAGAATATGTACGTTTCCACCATCTTGAAAATACTGCATAATAGTTCAAACCAGAGTGCAAGGTGGACAGTTCAGGGGTCGTGAGACAGACGAGTGTACACAGAGCCGGTTTGTATTTCAGTGGGACGAGCTGTTCCCAGCAAGCACATTGAGCCAACATGTAGAGTAGGGAGCCTGGAACTGTGGAACATTTCCAGCAAATACACATAGCCAGTGAGAGGTTCAGGGGGGCCATTCAGAACTACACACAGAGCTAGTGGCATTGATCAGCAGCCCTTGCCTCATGTAATCTGGCTATTTGATTCAAATCGCCAATAAAATAAGACTAATTGTGCTTTTTGCACATCTTAAAAAGTTGTTTTCTCTTTTATTCTTATTTAAATTCTTTATTTTTTCCTGCTATGTCCTGTTCTGCTGCACTGACTCACTTTTCAAGCAGTAATAAAGTTTCAGCTTCACATTTTTCTACGTCTCCTTTCCTGTATTTTCTGTACATAATTGACGGATTGACGTGGTTTCTCCGTTTCTCTCTGCAGGTGTTTCTCTCGGTCGGACCACCTGGCCCTGCACATGAAGAGGCACATCTGAGGGCATGAAGAGAAGGAGAGGGAGAAGGAGAAGAAGCAAGAGGAGAAATAAGAGGAGAAATAAGAGGAGGAGTAGGAGGAGGAGGAGGAGGAGGAGGAGATAGGAGGCGAGAGGGATGGGCAGTCGAGCTACCAACCGCCCGCCTCGTTCACCCCGTCCATAAACCAGCCGGCGGCCACGGCGCCTGCAGGGCGGCACGTCCATCTGAGAGGGCTGCGGAGATCAAATGGAACGACGGCCCTCTCGCTGGAGGTTGCGACCGTAGGGGAAACGAGGAGTAGCTAGATTGTTGTTTTTTTCTTTAATACTACACACTCGCAATAGTGAAACACCCAACACACCCGTCTTTGAATGCATCATCCCGGTGAACCCCGGCTGGCTACTGTCATGTGGCCCTGGGGGCTTGGACACTGCCAAACCAACATGTACTTATCTTACTTAACGCCGCCTTTTTTTCTTTCTCTGTAGTCAGTGTGTTTAAACCATGAAGTCACTTTAGGTGAGGAGATAGTCCAGTGGGGAAAACTTTAAATATCCATGTAGTCAGTTGTTAGTGCTTTACCGGCTTTAGAAATCAAATACTCAACTTTTATCATTGCTTTTTTTTTCTTCAATATTTCTCATACACGGAACATCAGAAACCATCATCTGCCGCAGTCAGCTTCAGTAATCTATGTGAAGAAAACAACAACGAATCTGCAGGAGAGAGACTGTCCGGATTGACTTCCAGCTATAGCTGACAATCAGGGCCCGGACGCTGGGTGCTATTTCGACGCACCCATGGGGGCCTCGGTCAGCGGGCGCTGCTGCAGCTCTCAGGCTCTCCTCCGGTGGGTGTTCGCATCTCTCACCTACGCTGAGACGCCTGCTGCCTCCACAGGACATCTGACAGAAATGCGCAGCGACACTTTCTTCCCTTTTTTTACTACTTAGAGGACGATAATTCTTCTTATTGTGGTTATTGCAAAGAATGACACTTTGTTCTTTTTTTTCTCTCTTGGAGAAAACGTCTTAAAACTCACTGAATTGTGTTTGAGGAAGAAAAAAGAAAAGAAAAAAAAAAGAAAAAAAACTGAAAATCTTTAGGATGACTTCAACCGAATGTGTGGGATGAGAAGGAGAGCGTTGTTGGTCTTTTAATCCCCATGTGCACCGGCTCTGTTTCGGCAGTCTGTAAGCAACCAGTGGATGAAAAAAAAAAAAAGAACACTCAGAAAAAAAGGGATTTGTACTTTTTTGGACTGAAATAAAAGCAGAGAGGTCTTCAGGTTTTGTTTGTTTTTTTCAGTGCTGCTCTTTCCGCCCTGCGAATCACTCCAGCTGGGAGACGGAACCCCTCGCGTGACCCTTTGTGGTCTCGCACTCTTACCGGAGTCGGGCGGAGAACTCGCTGGGAAAAATGGAAAAACCTGTTTTCTCCTCTTTCTTTTGCTTTTTTGTTGATTCTGAGAGTCGTCCTGGAGCTCTTTCACAGACTCTCCAAGATCTCATCTCGCCGGGCAGCACCGCGTGGGCACGAGCGGAGGCTGAGGAGGACTCGAGGCGCCAGCCCGAACCTTTGTGTGGCGGTGCCGAACGGACGCGGTCACGTCGGCCCGGTCGAATTTGCTTGTTTCGTATCCATTGACTGCACTGACTCTCTCTCTTTTTTTTCAATGTTATCTGTGCTTTTTCTTTTTTCTTTTTTTTTCTACAGCTGAAAAAAAATTAACGCAAAGAAAAAAAAAACTCATAAAAAGACTTGGGGGGGAGGAAAAAAACAAAAAAAAAAACACAAAAAACTCTTCTGTCTCGCGCTACACATTGTATAGAGAACAAGAACACATACTCCGTCAACACACAGACTTACACTGCGGTTTCTTTGCTCACGGCTCCTCTTGAGATAAGACTAATAAGATTTAGGAAAATAATTAATAAACGAATGAACAGAGTTGGAAAACAAAACACTGCATGGCAGGCTTTATTGCAAATACACACACACAAGCTCATGTACACACACATACACACACACACGCACATACACTCTTCCTGGAATTATATGTTCTGCTCCCAGATCTTTTTTCACAGTAGGAATTTAGCAACTGTTGTTTAGTAGAAGAGTATCTTAGCTCTCGGCTGGAGGTAACAAACGATTCCAAATCCTTTGAAGTGAGAAATCAGCTTGTTCTCGGTTCCAGCAATCACCCACATATCCCTCGCTACAGTTTGTGCCTCTCATTTCCACAGCGCTCTCGCTCCAGAGGCTCTGGTAACGTCGTCGGTGTACGATTGAGGGTGCTTTCATCGAATAATAAATAGAAGTAAAACAATTTGCAGCAGGTCTTTTTCGCAAATCATGTTGAAAACATGTCAATAACCCTCATAGACCTTTCTACCCTGCCTCTCGTGTACAGTGAATTTGAATGTCTTGACCTGGAAATCTGGGGAATCCGTTTTCCAACAATTGAAAGTCCGGTGAAGAAAATGACAAAATCGACAGAAACATTTGCGGGAGATAGTTATTTAAAAATAATGAATTGTCATATAGGTAAACTGTCATTGGGATCCCCAAACTTCTTTCCCATAACATATATATTGTTGATGGAGGATTGAGTGTTGTGGTAACCCCTTGCATTCATGTCGGTTATATATCAATGATATTAATCTTAACAGCTCAAGGTAGCAAAGTAAATCCCTGCGCCGAATTTAACTTTGGCATTCTAAATAATACAATAAGGAAGTGAATAAAATACATGTTAATGCCAAAGGCCTGTGGGATGGTTTGCTAACAGCCGCTTGCTAGCTTGCTAGCTAGTAAAACGAAGCCAACTAGTTAGCTTGGGGCAATGCGTACAAGTCATGGATGTATTATAAGAACTGGATACTTGGAGCCCAAGATGGCGCCTATTCAGTCCAATTAGAGTTGCTCGCCTGGCGCATACTCCAACCTTCCGGGTTTATTTCCGTAGTATGCGGCCCACTGAGTATGAGCAGTAGTGTTTCTCTCGCTGGCCCCGCCCAACGAGAAAGAGTCATAATTGACTTTTGGTCTGCAGGGTGTTTTTTCGCTGCAATACCAAGAGTGGCCACTGGGCCAAATTAGAAGGGCGGCGCCGTGTCCAGGTCTTATAATACATCCGTGGTACAACTGCAACAAGGGATGTCGGAATGTCGTTTTGCCACTTCTTGTTGATAACAAGTGTTTAGAGGTTTATGGGCATGTCTTCAAAAAACACACATAGCCCTGCTGGGGGGTTTTCTCAATTGACTTTTATCTGTGAACTGAATGTAATCACTAACGCTAAAATGTCCAATGTATAAAATGATAAATTATAGGCGAAAGCTGTGGCGAGCACATATCCACAATGCCTGCTTCCATCGCCTAATGGTTGCAGGAGAAAAAAAGAAACTCGCCTTGCAATCGGCATTGCTGATACCGCCAACACCGACACCGCTGCTCCATCCGCCCACCACCACCTATATGCCCCGTAGCGCATGCAAACAGTCTTAACACTCGCTGCTTTTGACTGGTGCAGCTGGGTGAGGGCGCAGGGTTCCCAGAAGCTGGCGGGGGGATTTCACATCCCAGCGTGCCCAGTCATCGTGCCAGTCGACCTTGCCAGCCTTCATTAGGTGAAATAGTGAGAACATTCCCCTTCGAGGGGGTTTATGGTGCAGCTTCGAACAATCGATACCAAAAACCTCCAGCGTGGAACTGCCCTTTAGCCACGGGCAGAGTCTCCCCGGTCAGGGGAGATCAGCGGGAGACTGCCTCCATATGAGGCCTCTGTATCCAGCGGCAGCTTTTCTCTACTAACTCTCTGTTTCTGCTAAATACGACGTAAAGCAACCCACATCTGAGACGAATCCACCGTTTCACTTTTGATTTCATTTTATTGTTTGGTTTCTGTTACTGAAGCTCTATTGATGGTTATTTTTCCTTCAGCTTAAATGATGCAAAATCATGCTAAAATGTTGAGACATGCGACGGGATGTAGAAGGAGCCCTCCTATACAGGAAGTACAATCATAGAGGGATGGGGATCGTAGCACTTTTGTGAGGCTTTTGATGGCATGAATGTGTACATGTGTGTGTATGTGTGTGTCCCCGTTCGGCATACTGAGAGGGAAGCAGTGATTCAGCAAAGTGGTTGATAACAGATTTTTTGTACTGCTGAACATGTGTGGGAGAAATGTTGGTTGATGCATTTGCTGTTTGAAAATGCTGTTAATCTACGCAACGGTTGACAATGTGTTTATTAGGTTTTTGTTCAGACCCTCTCATTCGTTCATACATTCATTCATTCATTATTTCAAGTCATGGAGCTTGATGGCTTGAGTCAAAAGAGACAAAAACTTGCACTTTGTATTAAAGCACGCTAAAATCAGACTCCTCTCTGCTCTAAAGATTAGTTTAAGGGACAGTTTTATAAGGGACACTTATTGCTCATTATTTTCTGTTTTCTCACTCCCAAAAATCTATATCTGGATGTAAATCAAATCTTAAAGATACCCTTTACAGCAGAAAAACTAAAATGTTTAGTTACAGTATTTTCTGAGCTGGTAATGACACAAGAAGACCTACTTGGGATCAGTCAGTGTCTTCTTGCAGTAACAAACGTTTTCATAGTGCTTAGTGATTTAAAACTGAAATTGAATAACTTTAATTAAATTGATCTACTTTTAAAAAAAGATTACAATAAACAACGAAAATGATGAGCCTTAAAGGTGCAGTGTGTAGGATATGGCGTCATCTAGTGGTGAGGTTGCAGATTGCCACCAACTGAAACTTCTCCCGCGTGCCAAGCGTGTCGGACAGGGATGGGCAATCTTTTTTATATGACGTGCCGTTTTTAAACGTTCTTGTTAATCAATGTGCCATATCAACATAAAATTTGATAAAATTCAATTTTAATTATGACACCAAATCAAAATTGAATTCTCCGACAGATTTGTATACATTTTATTCCCTCCATATAGGCAAAATGCATATACAAGCACTATACAAAAAGGCTGCCATCCTCATGAAAACATCCACATCTGAATAGAAATCATGAACTCTACCAACCTCCCACCAAACGTGTTCATCAGGAGTAAACTTAACAAATTCCCCCCAAAAAATGTCTTCCACACTTATTGCTAGTTTGCCATTGGTTAAGCTGCAGTGTGCCAATGGTGGCATGCGTGCCTAAGGTTGTCTACCCCTGGTGTGGGAGAAGTGCATTGGCCGACGCGAAAATGTGAATAGCCCTATCTAGAGCCAGTGTTTGGTTTCTCCGTTCTGGGATCTTCCAGCTCCGTAAAGAGGACCCAATCCATACTTAGAGATAAACGACTCATTCCAAGGTATTGAAAAAAATGCTTATATTCCATTTCTGCCGATGGATCGCTTAAAATGCTACACACTGTTACTTAAAGTACACTTTAAGGAAGGCTTAACTTTCAGGACATTGTTTTTTAGGAATAACACATTAATGAACCCAACCACAAAGACGAGCGTGCAACAAATACAACTCATAGTTCTTCTCTTCCATTAAACTCCATCTTGACATCTGTCAGATCTCAAAGTCCCTTCAGATACACTTCAGTCTCTTTCGTGTTGAAGCAGGTTTTCTGTCACAGTGTTGCTACGGGTCTCCCGTCGTCCCTCAGGCTCCTCCAGGCCAGCTAGTAGCCGTCCCACTGCTCTGAT
The DNA here is from genome assembly GCA_016806645.1 of Ophiodon elongatus. Classification (NCBI taxonomy): domain Eukaryota; kingdom Metazoa; phylum Chordata; class Actinopteri; order Perciformes; family Hexagrammidae; genus Ophiodon; species Ophiodon elongatus. The sequence continues at coordinate 4,492,813 of JACSYO010000333.1, forward strand.
TAGCATTGGCACTCCCGGGTCCTCTTCTCTAGTCGCAGTTCAGCTAATGAGATAGCTTTGGATCACAGGGAAACTGAGCGGTCTGGAGAAAAAAAACAACAACAGGGACCTTGAGCCCGGACCGGTTCCAGCGCCATGTACCCAGTGGACGGATCTGATGTGGAACAAACAGAAGATCCCGTTAGGGTCGAGAAATGCCAGGAGACAGTGAGATGTTTGTCACATAGACTAAACTATGATGGGAGAAAAATAATTTCCCCACATGAATATTCAAATCATTAAATCAGCCCGTGCATTTTATCTCATGGATTAGGGATAAAATAAATTACCATTTATCTGCAAAGGCCCTACAGATATAAAATCCACTATGTGTCTCCGAACCCTCCCTCTTCCTTCACAGTTAAAGGGCCATTCTTGTCTCCCTCCATCCCTCCATCCTCACCCCCATCTCTCCCTCTCTGTCCACAGCAGTTGTCCATGCACTATCAGCCGCAGGAATGCTGAATGCACACTTTACACGTTTCGCCCAAAGATATGCATATTTGCAAGTTAACTGCTGTGAATGTAGTAGATGTAGAGGAAAGAGCCGAGAGGGCAGAGACGCAGAAGAGGAGCGTTGGATGGGAGGTGGAAGGAGAGGGATTGTTTTTCTTACATGATCGTCCCATTAAATCTTAATTACCGGTACGCTCCGACTCTTCACGCTTCGTAACGTTCTCGGTCTCTTGTCTACTGTCAGCTGGAGCCGAACTCATTGTTCACAAATGTAAAATAATGTTCTCATGGTCTTATAGGCAGGAGTGAAGAAGCTTTACTTTAAGTTAGCTTCTGAGAACACTCTGCGAATAGTTGATGTCATATTTCAAAGTCATAGGCGGGCTGGAGACTATTCCCAAACATCAAATGGTAAATACATCCAGAGGAGAAGTTCTATCCTTTGGGATTTACTGAGGGCGCTTTCACACTGGCAGGTTGGTCTGAATGTGGAAATGGTCTGCCCAAAAATGCAATGATTTCTCAAGTGTAAAAGAAACTGCGCGAGAACCACCTGAATGAGATCGTCCGAAAGGTGAACTGTTGACGAACTGTAGCGCAGTTTGGTCAGAAAGCAGTTCATACCCCACGAGGCAAAACTTGTCCGCATGTCATGACAAAGTTATTACTGGCATCCTCACAGAATTCGGACCCCAAACCAACAAACCCAGTGTGAAAACAGCCTTTAGACACAGTCTTTGACCACAGCCAGTTGTCTGGACATAGTCCTTTTCAGGGACCAGGCTTCAGTCTCCACAGTTTTCTACCATATCACCCTGAAGAAGGAAGCTTTTGTAAATAGCGTGAGATCTTACGCACAGACCGCTCTGTGCGACGGCACCGTCTCAGACGTTTCAGCGCTTCTATAGACCTGCTTTAGTTCACGCAAAACATTGCACTACATGATCATACTTAGCTATCGCACTAATTCCATGTGCACGCACTGCTAGCTTAGTCTGTTGGAGCACTCTGTCAAATATCCACTTAACATTTCGTTACATGTCCAGGATGCACTTTGCCACCAAGAACCATTTACTACAGGTCCACTTGCGAAAGATCAGAGTGATGCATTGGCTTCCAGGGAAATGCCTTTTGTTCTGGAGGAGTATGTCGTACTTTGCAGACATTTAGTCATGCTGTGACTTGGTTGAAACTTTCTTGGTATCAGTGGCATCCCGGAGTGACTCTGTCTGTCTGTAACTACTGTGTTTGTCCATGCTTGATGTGTCAGTATATAAGAGATTCACAGATCTTTACCCCTCTCCTTTTGTCTGTATATTTCACCTCCACCCACTCAAAACCCTCTCCACCAAAACCACGAGCAGTCAGAGCCCTCTGGGGCCTAAAAGTCTTCAGATATCCGGCAGTACCGGGGAGTTTTCTCGAGAGCTCAATGCAGTTCTTTGGCGAGACTGCAATAACTTTTCCACCTTTCCAGCTAAATAGCCGGTCGGTGGGTACAGTTTTCAAGTCGAATCGACCCCTCCTTGTAGGTGCTTTTCCGTCTCTGTCAGTTCATCTGCTCAGTTAGACCATAACGCCTAGGATTCTTAATGCTTGGGAACTACTTCTTAGAGGGGTCAAACAACTGGGCAAACTCCAAGTATGTGCAAAAAGGATTGGTATCAAAAATCTTACGTTTGTCTGTCCGTCAAATAGCACAGTACAGTATTGCATTTGAGGAAATTGACAAATTGGAATTTGGCATTACTTATTTTTGCTGATCAACTTTTTAATTCATGTGCAAACAGAACAAGACATGCTTAAACCAGAACAGCGTCAAAGATCATCCGCCTTGGGAAATGTGTTATTTATCTCACATATATATATATATTTTATTTTACAATCCTCAACAAGTCTGAAATACATTCCGACGTGTTGCTGACTAACCATCTGCCCCCCCCTTTTTCAAGATAACAAAATGTTCAGGGGTGAAACAAGATAATCTCTGTCAGTCTATTTATTGAAAGCTATGAGGCATGTCCACTTACACATGGATATTTTATACAGAGTTAGAAAGATTCCTTTTTATTTTATTGAGACTCACTCATGGGATAAACAATAACTTCCCAACAGGAAACAGTTGAAACAGTTGGGTACTATTAAGTCTTGTTCGTGACTGGGTAGAAACCAAAGAACCCTTCATATCGAACGTCAACGGGAATCTTTAGTTCCTTCCTGTTGGTTCTGACAACATGTTGCTGCTCACCAGCTGCTTTTCAGAGATCTGGGACACGATGGAGAAGACACAAGACGCCTTTTTATGTCCTCAGGTTTAAATGCCACACAAAAGTTCCAGCTAATTGTGGTTAAACCTGAGGTTTCAGAAATGCGCACGATGCTCATCTTGCTTGCCCAAGTGGACGTTGCTGTCCAGACGTATTAAATGCAATCTCCAAAATCTCTGCAATGCATCTGGTGTGTAGCATACGGTTGTAATCCAAAGGAATGAGTCAGGCTCACGTTAAAAGGAATAACCAAACTCAGTACAAAAACTTGGCGGAGACAAATGATTTTGGTGCCAATCCTCAGGTCGCATATTGGAGGGGGGAGGGGAAGTGACCTATCCAGTCTCATCATTTCGGGAAAGCTGTGTTTTAGCACCCTTTTATATCATCACAGTGATGTCAAACCATAACTGCTAAGGGACTACATGTTTCCTGGGATAAGAGACGAGAAGACAGCAGGTGTGTTTTTACCATCACGACATCACGACTCACCCGTCCTGCAGCGGCTCTGTTACTCTGATACCTTTCATATCAACCTTTGATCCATAAACCTTCACTCCACACCCGCCTTCCTCTCCTCTTTTACCGTCACCTCTGTTGACTTTTTTTTTTTTTATCTTAAGTTCTCTTGTTTTACTTACAATCTTTTGCTGTACAAAGTGTTTAAAATATTATTTGTATTATACAATGTTAGTATGGTAATGTTCTTTATTAAGGAAGAAGAAAAATTTATTTTTGTTACTGGTCTGTTTCATAATTCTTTTTCTAAATTGGTATTGTAAGATATCTATGCAAGAACTGTTAAGTGGAGCATTTTTATTTAAGAATGTAATATGTGTAATAAATGGTAGAATCTGGTCATGGCTCTCTTTGTTTTTTTAAAAGGTTATATTAGTTTTTTCTCAGAATATTACACATCTCCCCTATTTCTCCCCACCTAGTATGGCCCTAATACGCTATTTTAAATTATTACATCTTGATTAATCAATTACTCATGAACTGTGAGAAAATATAATGCAAAAATAAGAACATTTTACTCTGTGTGTAAACAGACGTTTACACTTAGCTAATAAGCTGTTTGAGTACTTACCTTATTGTTCACTGATGTTAGAGTTAGCTAACTACCTTTGTGTAAAGTGGTTTTCTTCCCAGAGAAAAAATTAGTAGTTCACACGGTGAGGTCAACAGGTGAAGTGAGGAGAAGTGAGTAGAAAGTTTATCTTATTGGAACACACGTTCTATGGAGCCTTTGTCTCTGCATAAATTAGAACGTTTAATTATGACATTATAGCCCACATCCATTTGGCTATTCCGAGCTGACGTCACAGGGTGATGCCACGTAGGTGCTGGGATGTCACAGATGGTGGCACGTAATTCCAAGGCATCTTCAAATTACTTGCTAACAATTTAAAACCTAGATATTCAATTTATGAATGCAAAAAACAAAGAAAAACAGCAAATCCTCACAATGGAGAGGCTGGAACAAGGAGGTGTTTGACATTTCTGCTTAAAACCGTCTGTTAAAACCGTATCATCAATCATTAGTCGATTGACTAATGGTTGCAGCTCTGGAGATGATGCACTTGAACTAAACTATTGAGCTCAACCGGGATGGAAAGGATGCAAGGTACACATAGCATGTACTAGCTATATTTTTTCATCTATTTGTGTGTTAGACTGTGTTCAAATTCAAAGCTTTTCCTCTGGACTGAGATACCCATGGAGGAGTTCAATTTCTGAACTGTCACATTTTCCAGATTATTTATTCTAAATCCACCTGTGCAATAAACTGTGCCGCTTAAAAGAAGATTCCACCTGATCAACATGTATATCTTTTCCACTTTATTCCCATCTCACGCCTTTCGCTTTGAACCAGGCGGGCAGAACGTAACCTTCTGGAGAGCGACTGAAATCACCCCCTTAGTGGTCACCCAGACGACTTTAATCATGAGTACCATGGCAGCACATTATTTCGTCGTAATGGCCGTTTGAGGCAGATGGACACATCCTGTCCAGCCGCTGGCAAGAGGGCGGACGTACGGAGAAGCAGCGTCCCATTACTGCAACGGCAAGGCTCATGTTCTCAACACTGCTGGTAATTCCGCTCTTTATTACAAATTAAAACAATCTCATGAATATCTATAGCTCTCCCCCTGCCTGTAAATGGCTTCTTCAAGGCTGCTCATAGTGTCCTGCTCTTTAATTAGAGCGCACTTGTCACCGACTGAGCTGACATACAAACCAATGACACGCAGACTAAATGAGGTAATCAAATAATTAATGGCTAATTGGGGATCAATTAAGCAGACGTAAGGGAGCTGGTGTACAGTGTATCTGCTCTGCCAGTTTGTCCTCTTACATAGAAATTGCTAATTAACTCATTAAAGGGGACCGAATTGTGATCGTGTTTCTCTGGAAGGACATGGTTGATATTCATAACTGTGATTTAAATCATTTTAACTGCTCACTTGGCTCTTCTGTAAATACACACTTTACATGCCCCTGTATTCTTTGCTCTCGGCGTGCTTAAGATGCTGGATGAAGACATTTCAGCAAAGCCAACACGGAGGATTATTATCATTTCTCAGCAGTGGGGCTGTGTTGGCTGGAAAATGGGAATTCACAATGATGACTAGTGTGGGCATTTTGAAGTTCCGCGAGCTTATTCAGTTCTTGTCAGAGGAAGGAGAGAGAAGGCGAGTGAGCCGTGTGTGATCTTATTCAGCAGCATTAGTCCGCGCAGCGTCGGTAGTGTTTGCAGAAACGACATACCGTCAGCTTTCCTTAACGGCAGGAATAAACAGAAATGTGGTGAGTCGCCCCGTGGCATATTCTATACTTATCTCCCCAGAAGGACCATGTCAGCTCATAATTTGAGCGGCTCGACCGCGCCGTCCACCCCCACCTAGCCGTATGATGCTGCTTTGTACTCAAAGACATGTCACGGAGGTTGTGCACGGAACAAAAAGCAGTTCTGAAATTACTCCTGATGACCCTCCGGCTATCTGGATGTTTAACTGCTGCTGTAAATAATGCTTTATGTTAACCAGTTGGTCACTGACTACATCGTGTTTTTAGTGTCTTAAGGACACAAATGGCGGCCTGCTGCGGACAAAGAGAACATCCTGAGAGCAGTGAGAGTGAACCCAAATGGTAAAGTTGCGGGGCCTGACAGCTACACAATGAGTTTTAAAGTTGGGGGGAGGGCTTTGGATGACGTAATACAGTCGCTCCCACAGGATTTTGTGAGTCTGTGGTGGGTGGACCTTGAACCCTCTGGGGGCATCCTAAATGTTGTGCTCTATGAACAATTTAATCATGAACACATGAGCAGCAGGCCCGTTTCTTCCAGCGATTGCGGCTATACCCATGAAAAATAATGCACCGTAATCTGTATGCATCCCAACAAATCATTCTGTATTTTAGCCACATAATCGTGTAAGAGGAAGTATAAAGACTGCAAAAGCCCACACAGGGCAGGCAGGAGGGGAGGTGGATGGGTTCAACGACAAGCGGTCTTCCAGCCAGGAGGCCGCTGTCCGTTATCCACGTGAAACGAGAACTCAACGTTGATTTATTTGTCACGTAACTTGCGTACTTCATTAACGGCTCTTCCGTAGTTATTTTAACCCAAACGACAATCTTTTCCTAAACCTAACCGAGTCATTTTGTTGCCTAAACCTAACTAAGTATCTCACAATCGTTCTCTAAACCGAAACAAGGAGTAGTGTTTAAGACCGTGTGCAAAATACAATCGGAAATTGACACGTGACGCTGGCTTTCGTAGGAAAGCGCACGAAAGATGAGGAGTACACACAAAGCATGGTAAATAAAAGATTGGCGGAAGGTCCAACAAGTAAGACACTATAGGCTTAAACATTATCGCCAATGTTCTACGACCATAATACCTGACTTAGACGTTAAAACTTTATTACCATAACTCTCCATAACTCTCTCCTATTCCGCCCCCTATGACAATAAGCTTTAACTCACTACAAAGCTCTGTGAAGCCGAGGGAGACTGCAATCCGCCCTCACATTGTTTTTCACAATGTCATTTGATGCATTGTTATTTTAAATATATCCTTTATAGTCACTTTAAGGTGGGGGAAAGATTGTGGCTATGTCAAATTAAGTATTTTTTTAATACGGAATTCATGGCATATAGGTATTGCCTCCAGGCATGAGTGGGCCTGAAGTAAGGTCTGTGACTTCGACTGGTGATCACAGTCAGCAGAATTGTAGTTGCTTATACCCTAAATATTGTTGTCAGTTTAGGTGCATTTGGTTTGGAAACCAAATGCAGAAAGCACACACACACACGAGGATGTTAATATTGATCCCTCAACAGCAGATCATTTAGTAAACAGTCGACCATCTGGACTAAATCATTATTTACACACAACAAAGTCTTTTTTTATATGCCAGAAATGGTTCAACATTTGGATAATATTTTACTTTCTGTGTGCTCAAACTTGCCACGAAAAAATCAGAAATAACAGATCATTTATTAACTCGCGAGAAGCTAGACAGAATAAATACATTTAACAAAATAAATCAACATTTTGGTTTGTGGGCCCACATATATGCAAAAGTCTTGTCCATCTGCAGTTAGGAACGTGAAATAGGTAGAAATGACTTCATAACATGAATAAATATCTTGGATGCTCTGCAGCCCGTAGAGTGTTACATTCATAAATATTCAGTCTTGTAAAGTCGCCGCCGTCAGAGGCGTTTGTTTCCACGTGCTCGTGATGCGTTCGCGATGAACACAAAGGACCCCACCGAGCTCGCCTCGGACAGGTGTGTCTCTCTGCCGTGGCTCTCCCGGTGTTCTGGGTCGTTTCAGGCTGCCAAACTCAATACAGCTCCTGCCAGCTTCTGGAGGTGGGAACCCTGATTAGTTTTGACTCTGTCTTCCTGCGTTGCAAACACTATGGACTCAGTGTTGATAGCGTTTGCCTGCTTGTCTCCTGAGCTAAGTTTTGTTTCAGTCTTGCAACAGAACAAAAATAAACACACCTCCAGTTTTTAACCAACAACTAGCCCTTCTGATTATTTATTTTTCTATTGCAGCTTGCATGTATTGTAATGTTAATTGAGGGCAAAGAAAAAGGCACAGGAACTTCTCCGAGAGTCCAGCAGCTTAGTCTGCAGAGGTCAAAGCTCAAGAGTCTGGACTCCCGGGGTCACCGGAGCAGAGAGAAGCGGTGCGTGTAACGTCTGTCTTTACATGTTCAGATAGATGAACTAATTACAGCGAGTGTCCGCGGAGGTTCACAGACAATCGAGTCTTTAGCTTATCTACTGCTTACAGCCACTCAGGAGGTCAAACACACATTAGCCCGCTATCGCCGCTAATCTCTGTCTCCCTGTCAGTCTCTGCTTCCTCCTCAGTCCGCTTTAGTAACTCTCTCTCTCTCTCTTTCTCTCTCTCTCTCTCTCTCTCTCTCTCTCTCTCTCTCCCGCACACATACACTCGTGTCAATTCGTTCTCGCTCCATGCAACCCGTCAAATACGGCAGCTTGGTCAGGACACGTTGTACCACTGGGTGCCCCTTTAGCGCCATTTTTCAATGCGCAGGGTGGTCCAATAGACTTCCACCTTGTGTTCATAACCTAAGTATGTGACGTAGGTTGAGTACGTTACATTACTACTTGGTTAGGTTCAGGAAAAGGTCGTGGTTTGGGTTCAAGTGCATTTTTGTTCCATAACTTAGGTTAGCTAAGTACATTACGGAAGTTAGCTTACGTAAACAAAAAAAGTCGACATTGAAGTTTAGTTTCACATGAGACACGAACAGCGGTCTCCTGGGTGACAATCCTGAGTTTGTTTGACCCTTCCCCTCCACCCGACGTCCATCCTTTGTGGACTTTGTGGACTTCGCTCTTTACACTACATCACCTGATTTCCTTCTTTACTCCCGTCATAATTGCTAGGACCACCAGAGGCAGCCCATCAAGTGCAAAAGTAAAGCTAGAGAAGTACGGGGAGCGTCAAAGTCTGACGCGCAAGGCCACTGACCAAGCTGCCGTGTTTGGCGAGCTGGGAGTGAGGACCCCTTCCTCCCAACCAGGCGGTGAACTTGAGGACGATGCAGAAGTGTCTTAAACTTGCATTCTCGGTACCGACCAGCAGGGGGCGACTCCTCTGGATGTGAAAAGAAGTCAGATTGTATAGAAGTCTATGAGAACATTACTCTACTTCTCTCTTGATTTATTCCCTCAGTAAACATTGTAAACATGAGTTTATGGTCTGAATCTCTAGTTTCAAGTCTTCTTCAATACAGCATGATGTTCATTTAGTAAATTATGGTCCATTTAGAATCAAATAGACCATAAAGCAGGGTATGCTTTAGGGCGGGGCTACTGTGATTGACAGGTCGCTGCCCTACCAGAGCCGTATACGGCGTCACTATGTCCCTCCTCCACAGTCCAAATGTAGTAACTTCCGCTCACTGGTTGTAAAAAGTCAAGATGGCGACGGCCAAGATCGCCAAACTCAGGGCTTCAAAACATCAGTCCACAAAAACAATGGCTGACGTCCCGGTGACTACGTCCACTTCTTATATACAGTCTTTGCTCCCAACGCACCAAATGACGCAGATTGGTCAGTGCTCCTTGGCGTCTGACGGACCCCTCCACGCCATTACAGGCAGAGCAACAGAGGAAGTATAGAGAGATAGTTCACACGGGTCTCACTTGAAACTTCCATTCTGCTGCAGAGGCCACTACACAATCGTGTTTTTGTCGAGGCCCTCCCTGCATTATGACCCCACTGAGACTGTCCACTTTCTTGAGTTTAAAATACACAAATCAATGTTCATCTTCCCAAGCAAACGCTGACTCAAGGAGAACGAGCCAAAGCCCTTTTGAACTTATGACGTTTATGATGATTTTGATATACAGTTTGTAAATTGCATGACCTTTTTACATCCTCCTGCGGCCTGAGTCATTAAACTACATTGAGCCCTTGTTTTGCCTTCACAGACTTTTCTGATACTTAAATCTCAACAAATCATAAAAAGAAAATGCTCAAAAGGTCACGACACCACAATTAGCCCAATAAAATGAATGTAAAAACTACAGATGCAACGGCAAGGTGACATTGTGCCTTTTATTTTTGAAATATCTTCAAATCATTCCCACAAATCATTTTCATTATTTGCCACAACGGGCATTAAAAGGTGTTTTGCGTTATCACCCTGCTCTCATGAGGAAATAGCACTGCCAAGTTTCACAGCAGGAGCACACACACACACACACACACACACACACACAGACTCGAGTAAAACTAAAGCACCAGCCTCCCCCGAACGAGGACGGGTTATTGAGATGTAATCAGGCTACATTACATCTTTATCTGCTGCAGTAATCTGGTAAATCGTCCTCATTGAGCGAACAGTGAGCGCCGCACGTTCTCGCTTATCGCAGAGAGTCGAATGTCGAGCAGTGATGTTTTCCACCTTCGTCCTCCTCCGTCTCAGTCGGAGCTTCTGCCGCTTTGGTTGACTTTATCGCCGGCTGTACTGTAAAGCTTTAAATTATTCAGTGCCTGCACAGATCGAGAGAAAGAGAGTGGGGAAAGGAGGAGGAGGGTGGAGGATGGAGGGGGGGCATTATCTTTGACAGCAGCCTCTATTTTTTCTCCTCTTCCGTCTCACTGCGCGTCAGCTGAGACAGTGTTTACCGGAATAAAAACCCCTGTCCTCCTTCCTGCTCTTTTGCTTTTTCCTGTGGACACACTCTCTCTCTCATTCACTTTATTGTTACTGGACAGAAGTGTTGAGTTTTACTGCAGCGGCTGGAGACGATCAACTCCTGCACGGTGATCCTGATCCACACATGCTGTGGTGGAACATTCGTGAGCATAATGTTGATGCACTGATGCAAGCAAAGTCCCACTGGCTGCCACAGTGCTCCCTTACACACAGCCCAAATACACACAGCCCAAATACACACAGCCCAAACACGGTACACTGCAGAGTGCTTATCTTTTTCAACGCCTGATTCGCCAAACTATTTGGAGATTTCACGTCTTGTTATATATTGTCCTATAATGATTTCCATAGTGTCCTGTCGTGTCTTATTCTCCTGTCATATAGTATTTTCTACTTATTCTGTTGGGGAAATAGAGACACTGTTTAATCGGCACACTTCAAGATAATTGCTTCACATTAATGGTAACCTAGAGAGTGTTTTAGTCGGATGCACAGCAAGTCAGCTTGAACATGCAAAATATTTGAAATTTGTCTGCAGGCACGCATAATGAATGGAGATTTAATCTAAGCTTCTTTTTTTTTCCTTCTTTTTTTTCTAACAAGGAAGTTCCTATTTTCCTCGGGAACAAATTATATCCAGGAAACTTCCTGGGGAATTATTAGCAGCGTTCAGACAATTAAGTGTTGCTGAATGTAGCTGTAGTGTGATATAATATCAGACAGCGTTTTTCGGCGTTGTCCCAGTGTTTCATATAGTGTCCTAGTACTTTTTATTGCATCCTGCAAAGGAAACAAATCGTGTCTCTTATGTAATGTGAGTCAAAAGCCTCAGTCCATCAAAATCTCTCATCATCATTAAAGGGGCCTGTTCACCCACAAATATTTGTCTTCTTACCTGTAGTGTTGTTTATCAAACTAGATCAGTTTTCATGTTGGAACTATTTTCTTTCTATCGAACTACACCCGCCAACTGTATCACCACGCAGAGGGGAGCATGCGCTTGAGGCTCATGGCGGGGGCGCGGGATGTAAATGTTACCGCCGTCCTGCTCGGCTGAGCTGAACTGTGAGCTAGCTCAGTGGTGCTAGGTGAGCTAGCTCAGTGGTGCTAGGTGAGCTAGCTCAGTGGTGCTAGGTGAGCTAGCTCAGTGGTGCTAGGTGAGCTAGCTCAGTGGTGCTAGGTGAGCTAGCTGGTGTGTGGTGCTAGGTGAGCTAGCTCAGTGGTGCTAGGTGTCAGTGGTGCTAGGTGAGCTAGCTCAGTGGTGCTAGGTGAGCTAGCAACGTCGAGTGTAGACGCACGCTTCCCTTCTGCGCGGTGGCGTGGGTCGGGGTTGTAGTTCGGTAGAAATAAAACACGTCTTTAAATGTATTCTTTTGTTCTTTGAGCACCACAAGTCATAAAGTTCCATTACTGGAGAGAAGGCAGACATCTGTTTCGGCCGATATCTCAAACACAATAGGTAACTCACACCAAAAACAATCTAGAGCGATAAATAGCACTACAGCTAAGAGGAAAAATATGCATTTTTTATTTTGGGGTGAACTGTACCTTATAATATGAGACCCGTTTGGGTATTTCACTCACCTTGAAAACCACAGCCTGCACATCTGGACATAACTCGATGTGGAAACAGAGACACATCGAGTAAATAAATTGAATCTATGACATCTAGCTGGTGGAGCTCGGCAGCTATAACAATCTAGTTCGCCGATGCCTGAAGACAGGCCTGATGTCAGGGTCTCAGTCTGGGCTCTCAGTCTCGTCTAATCTTTATGTTTTCATAATAACCCACGGAAATAATGGTTAAAACAACAAAACCAGACCCGGGCCGTAATGAAAGAACATCAATTTTCCTTTAATCAGAAAGCCGTCGACTCTCCTCTCCTCAGATGTACGTTTGTGATGGTGCTCCTGCCTTTGAGAGGAGACCTGAGAGGGAGAGAGAGAGAGAGAGAGAGAGAGAGAGAGAGAGAGAGAGAGAGAGAGAGAGAGAGAGAGAGAGCGAGAGAGCGTCGTGGATTCCTCCTGTCCATGGAGCTAAAAGCCTCGAGCTCTTTGTGTCCTCTCTGTCAGTCTGTAATCATCAAACATGAAACAGTATAAAATAATAAAAAAAGAGCGAACCACGGGGCTGCTGAAGGGCCCCGTCTCTCCTCGCATGAAGACTTGTTGGACGGGGCGAGAACAATAAGACCCTGTACTCTGTCGATTCTGAAAAGTAGTTTTTTTGTTTTTGTTTTTTGTCTTTTTAAATCAACTTTTTTGCAAAACATTTTACGGCCTCAGATGAGAGCTGCGTCAATTCGCAGTGTCAGTAACGTGTCATTTAATTGCACCCTGAGGCTTTTAATATTCAGTGTAGACAACGGGTATCCTTTTGGGGCGGCATGATTTACAAGATTTGGTTGATATTATGAGTCGTTCTTCAGCTTTAACGATTAATGATGCAGATCTTTTCTTATTCGATGTCACACTGCGCCTGTGATGTATCGTCACACTTCTTGCGAACGAGGAGGGGAGTTGGGGGGGAGAGGGGTATAATAACAGAAAAAAAAAAGATGGAGAAGAGTGACAGAGGTGTAGAGGAGCATGGGAAACAGTCAGATTGTGGATCATTTGTCCATCCTTTAGTTCTCAGATTCCATTTGTGTGTTTTCTGCACCTGGTGCGTCCTGCAGCAGCCCGTTGTTGGAGAGGAAAAAGGAAGAGGAAGCCTGACACTAACACACACACACACACACACACTAACACTAACTCTAACACAATCAGTTTCCTCTGAGTCAAGGTCTCAGGTCGTCGTTGGAGGATCTGCTCCGATAGAACTGGAACAAAGAGCACGACAACATCGAATCACAGTGGCTCATTCAGCCCAGTCTGTGATGACTGTATGCACCATATATGTCATGAAGAGGGGAATATGCTTCACGTTCATGTGCTCAAAGTGTAAATGCGAAGACATATCAGCAGCGGAATTTAAATTTAAGTAATTGTGAAGAATATTCCCTTTGAGAGGTTACGTGATTCCAATAAGATTGGTCTCATCACTCACGGCAACAAACCCCAAATGTATCAATTTGAAGCTGCATGCATCTGGCCAAAAGTGGTCAAAAAAAATTGTCTGTTATATATATCACCATTTTTCCATTGAATTAAGATCAGTTCCAAGAGATTCTCATACAAAGCAGTCCGAGGAGCTTTGAAGACGGACTGCAAAAAACGCTCCAATGAGCCGAAGGTGGTTGAAAGTCCGTTAACTACCAAGTCTGGTTTTATCTCTTTTGGGTTTTTACACACTACAAACCTGAGCTGGAGACGAGAGACTCGACTCCTCTGAGACTTAAAGGTTAGGTTCTTTCAAATCTTTCATAAAACAATACCCGCATGCTGATATGTATATTGAAAGCCTATCTGGTTGCTGCTATTGTTCCTTCTGTTTGGTACTGATTGCAGTATGCAGAATGCATTATGTTGGGTATCGAGTCATTTTCAATGGAGGCCGGCGACATGTAGCTACAAACAGACGCACTCCAAATTGAAGTGGAGCCGTTTGTATTAAGAATTGTAATTATTGACGCATTAATGTGTTCATCACTTCAATGTTGCAGCTGGTCAATGTGAAGAAAAAATTATGTCATTTTATATACTGCTGGATGGCAGATCAATTTTCTTACCTTGACTGATATTATTACACCATATTGATTATAATTTGCATTAGTAATCTCAATCTGCAGAGTAACTAAACTAATCCAATAAATGTCGTGGCGTAAATAGTACAACATGATTCAGAAAATCTTGGAGTGTGTCCAAGAAAGAATTCAGCATTCAGAATAAAAAAACTTTGTGTGTGTGTGTGTGTGCGCGCGCGCGTGTGTGCTGTCAGCCTGTCCTTGCTGTGTCCAGCGGTGACAGCAGAAGCTTTGGTGCTGTCACTGCTCATCGCCGCTTCACATCCGCAGCGCTCACAACGTGTCAGTGTTCCTGTTCCACATAGGGGGGGGGGGCCAGTGGGGCATCATTACCATCTGGCTATAAGGCTATACTGATGTCAAATATAGGCCAGCGAACACACACTCACAGGCGCTCGCACACCGATCGTCCACACAGAGCGACCGGGGGGGGGAAGCGGGAGACGAGGACGTGAGGGCGAGCCGCTGTGACAGTCCGTCCAAATTGACCGCCAGCACTCTGGTGGCAGTTGGCCTGGTTCCTTCTCATTGCTCTGTGACATTCCCTCAATCAGCACTGTAACACGCACACGCACACACACACGCACAGACACACACGCACGCACAGACACACACGCGCGCTCACACATGCTCACACATGCAGAGTGATATCCTCCAGCGGCCCTCATTGTCTCACTAGACTATCCATATGAGTCATTCTTCCCCTGACTATGGCTTCCAGTAAAAATACACACACACACACACACACACACACACACACACACACACACACACTTTCAGCAACAATAAAGATCAACACATGGGGCCTGTTGCGACAAAAAAAAAAAAAAAAGGTCAGTCGACTTTCAGGAAAAGGGTTCCTTTTTCAGTCCCTTTATAGAATAAATGACTCTGTTTGAGGGAAAAGGAAGTCTACAACGATCTGGTAGGAATCTTACTCGATGCAGATTAAAGCTGAAGTCGCCTGCCGCCCATTACCTCTTAGGTTGAACCTTTTACCAACATATTTACACAACCGGCAGACATTACATTAACATTAAATTTTTTATGTGTTGCTGACCATCTGGAAAATGTGAGTCCAATTTTCTCCCTCTTTTAGCTCCGTTTTTGGTCTCAACCGACCCCTGAGAGCAGCATCGGGCTCTTTAGCTGCTAAATGCTCCGTTTGTTCACGAACAAGGTCGCTAATTTTCTCTGCGCGCGGTTTGGTGCTGAGCATAAGTGTTCGGTGGGTTCACGCTGGATACGAGCTTGATGAACCAAAAAAGTAAATGTACGCCAAAACCAAAACTAGTGAGCCAAAAGAGGCCGAACAGCGGAACTAATTCTCCGTGGGTCGTCACTGTGAGCGGCCACTTTGACTTCATGTTTATGTACTCACTGAAACATATCGATTGGAGGAGCTTTCAAGTAAGTTGCATATGTTCTTATGAAATTGAAATATTCCAGAATTAAAAAAGTATATTCAGTAGGATATCATTCTAAAAAGAAAACATAGAATAGTTGTAATATATGAGTTTTTCTTTTTCGCATAATTGGTCGAAAACAGATGAATCTACAGCGCTCATCCCTGGTGAGTTTCACCTTGCCCAGCGGTCTTCTGAGAGCTGTTAGTCTCATTAATCTCTTGTTTTCTCTCCCCCGCCTGCTTTCTTTTTTTTTTCCTCCCTCATCCCTCGCTCCTCCTCTCTCCTTTCCAGACAATGATCCAATTAGCTGCTAGCTGCGGTGGCACCAGTTGCCTACAGATGTCAGATGCCTGTGAGTGTGTGTTCGTGTGTGTGTGTGTGTGTGTGTGTGTGTGTGTTTGTGTAACTGCCTCAGTAATTACCAGTCTGATACTCCTGCAGCTCAGTAGCCTCGCTCTGAGTTCTGCCTCCATGCCTCACACTGCCGGTGTGCGCCGCTCTTTAAAGGGTACACGGAGCTGTGAACACATTCTATAGCTTTTAATCAGCCACAGCACTGCAGCAGTCGTGAACTCGCGCCTGCAGTCATAGTAGTTTGCCGGAACTAATGCGGTTACATTATGTGTGCATTTCGGTTTCAGCTCACCTGTAAATGAATTATACACATCCTCGATGGGATCGCCAGGCCGAGTACTGGGTAGTAGTGGGTACTTCCCCCATTTCTAGTTGTAAACCATGTAACTGTAAAGCTGTGTGCATGTGGGTGTGTGCTTTGCATTTCTCCAGGACCATTCATCCGATCTACTACTTCACACTTGGCGGGTGCATTGCTGGTGACCCAAGGACGTGCGGTGTCGAAACATGTGACACGTTCAATATTAAAACAACTGTGAATAAACAAGCGATAGCACTCTGTGTAGCACTGAGTCGAGCGTGTCGAT
This sequence comes from Ophiodon elongatus, assembly GCA_016806645.1. NCBI lineage: Eukaryota > Metazoa > Chordata > Actinopteri > Perciformes > Hexagrammidae > Ophiodon > Ophiodon elongatus. The sequence continues at coordinate 4,509,331 of JACSYO010000333.1, forward strand.
TCCAGTTCCTCTTTGATGCTGGATACACAACCAAAGTCTTCTTCGCTTGGAGTCAACGAGTGATGAACGGTTCCTCGACAACGCTCCAAGCAGCACTTCCAGGGGGGGTCCATGCCCCGAACAGGGACTGCGCTACTTCTTATGATATAAATATATATATAAATATATATCATTTTTTGAAAAAAGCAAAATAGTGATTTCAGAGAGGCAGACAGAAGGGTAGGGATAAAGATAGAAACTAAAGCTACAGACCACAGTGTAAAAGTGAACCACCACATCACCTGGTGATCTATAGACAGGAGACCATGGAATGAACACTGTTCCTATAAAGCCAGGTAGATCTTTATTCACTGTTCCAATCATTAAAAAGCAACAGCAGCGTGTGTACACATTCAGTATACCTTCAGTAGCATTGCATTGAAGTGCTAAGGCTAGTTAATGATGAGCTAACGTACTCTGCTAATGTTAGCGCCACTGGTTTTTGCATAGAAACCTGTATTCAAAATACGAGGGGTCTCCGGTCTCCGGCATCTTATTTGACACTTAAGACCACATGAAAGCCTCAGAAGCAATTGTCACTATTCACTTATTGTTACTTTTCATTATTCAAACTGGAAAACATAAAAAATCCTAAAAATTAACAGTGAGCGCGAGAGGCGATTTTCCGCACCACCTGTCTTCACGTCCGTTCGTTGGACCCAATTGGACAACAAATTCGATCCACGGCCTTTCGTGAGAACCTGACCTGGACTAAATCAGGACATTGTCTTTCCTCTTCCTGGATACCAGGACGGCAACGAGAAGAAGCCGAGGTCTGTGTGTGTCGGGCGTGTCCGGTTAAGGAGAGAGAGAGAGGCGAGTGTGCTGTGTTGTATTCTGTTGCCGAGGGTAGTTGTTGCTTTGCGGGAGTGGCCTTGTTGTTAACGATACAAGCCGAAGTGATAGTTGCCTAGTTGCCTTGGCTTGCGTCCAAGACATCTTGCATATTAGGACTTCAGCATCGGAGCGTTCTCTGTGCTAGACTTTGCATTCCTGGCTTGAACTAGAAATTGTATTTATATATTCTAAGTTTGCGACAGGAAACAGGAAGACATGTGATGCCTGAATCGTGTTATTTCATCGGCATAATGAGGATGCTTAAATATAATATTCGTTCGCGGGGCAACTAAGCCGGCCGGATGTTGTTATGATTCGGTTTGGGCGCTTAAAGCACCTGGTTGGGATTAAGGGAAGCAACTGGAATCAGCCGCGACGTATTCCAGACAACAATTACATTTACCTGCTTGCATTTGAATGTGATTTCCGGGAGACACGGCCTGTTCAGTAGAGCCAGACGTTGCTCGGTCTGCATGGCTCAGACGCGGCTATGTTCTCTCAGCAGCATCTTTCCACACATTCTCATCGCTGCCTCCCCCCTCATCCTCCCCGCACTCCCCCACTGTCCTCCAGATGCCCTCGTGTGTTCCCGCCTCTCCCCGCCCACCTGCACACCTGCTCCTGGTTACCTCATTAACTCCTGCGGTATAAATACCCGCTCTTTTGCCTCCGTTGCTCGGTTGTTTCTGTTGCTTTGATAGCTTTACGGTCACGCCTGTGTGCCTCTCTTGTTGAATCCCTTTAAATGTGCAGTAGCTGGTGGTTTTCTTTTGTGTGGGGAGGGGGTTTGCCTCGATGACCTTTTAAATTGACATGGCAAACACGTTAGCAAACTGTTGCCTATTTATTGGTCACTAAGCACACGTGGAACAACGTTAGCATGCATTTGGAGTAATGTTTCTGGTTTCACTAACTTTGTCTTTTTTGCCATTTGGTGCCGAACAGGTAGTGTAGTAATCAACTGTTAATGATAATAATAATAATAATAATAATCTTTATTAAATAGCACATTTCATACAGACTATGTAGCTCAAAGTGCTGTACCTTTAAAACAAAAAGGAAAAAAACATAAAAACTTCCTTTTACCGAGCATGCTTTTTGAGGTTTAATTACACTTATTTTAAGTGTAATAAAAAATGTCAACAGATGAATGAAAACTGGAAAATATTTTACATTTAAAATGATAAATACAAATGATAAGGACATAAAAGTGTTTGAATACATAAAAGATCATTTAAAAGACATCTGTGGAACGCACATAAAGTCCTGTTAAAAAAGAAAAGCTTGGCGAAACAGATGTGTTTTTAAAATGTAAAATGTTAATATTAAGATATTGATTACAGCTGCTTTTGACAGCATGTGTCCTCCGTCTTCCAATGATGATTATAAAAATGTCCTCGTGATAATGGAACCCCCTAAATCAAATCTTCGTACCTTTTGTATTTGACGATTCTGCATTAGTGCTTCACAACATTCGGAGAGTCACGGTTATGTAGCACTGCAGATCTGAAGGTTTTCAGCCTTTCAACTGTGTTTTTTAAAAAAAAGCTCTTTTCTACACATTGAAAAGCAAGGCCATCGAGAAGAGCATTTTATTTTTTTTAAAAGCTTGGGGGTGGAGTCTGCAGGCTGAGTGATGATTGAAGGCCAACTCTTAAGAGGAAAAAGAATCATTCAAAAATGCACGTGCATTGTTGTGTACACGGCCATAGTGTGCGCACCGGGTGAGAGAGGTGTACTGTATTTTTGTCCGTTTGAAGGTGCATTACTGATCTATTGTCCATCAGCGTCTTCTCTCCTCCCTTCCCCTCCTTTGTCCTCCTCCTTTAGCTCTGCGTCCTCCCAGGCCTCTTTCATCAAGGTCAAAGGGTCAAAGGGAGCAGCAGCTGCTTTGAGGCTGTTTAGGAACCTGAGGGTTTGACCTGTGACCTTTATGTGCTACGGCACCGTGCCATCCGTTTATGCTCAATTTAACACAGCAATATGAGTGAAGACGGAGGCGAGCGGGCGGGGATCAATGAGGGAGCACGCCTGGAATTCTGCAGCAGGGCTTCATCTTCGCACGAAGAGGAAGGGGTCCGGTCGATGGGAGTGTTTTTATGGTCCAATAACAATTTCATGTTTGGGGCTGGAAGCACTCAATACCAATAGATATTATCCAATGTTTTATTCAGTGTCTTTATTGATAATTTATTCATTATTTGTAATTCATCGAGCTTCTCACATTTTTAAATTTGCCGTCTTTCTCTGTTTTGTATAATTGTGAATTCAATATCTTTGGGTTGGGACTGTTGGTTGGGCACAATAAAAAATATTTGAAGGTGTCATTTTTCCTGTTCTCTGACATTTTATACACTAAAAGATGAAATGATAGTGAAAACAAGAACAATAGTCAAGGGCATGCTGGCAGCTCTATCTGGCTGTACTTAGGCACGGCAATGCTTTGAGCTACGTGCTCAAAAGTCAGCATGCTAACGCTCAAAAAGACAACGTTGTCATGCTTAGTTTAGCATGTTAGCATGCAAACATTTGCTGATTAAACACAAAGTACAGCTGAGGCTGATGGGAATGTCATTAGATTTTGGTCATTGGATTACTGAAATCTACCAAAGTCAGAAAGGATCATTGACGGGCAATCCAAACAATAGTTGTTGTGATATATTTGGTCAGGACTAAAGTGATGGACCAACCAGCTGACCATCCCTAGAGCCCAATCGTGGCCAAAAATTGATAGTTGCAGCTCCCGTAGTATCAATGTAAAACGTTTTAGCATCTGAAAGTGGATGACACAGTCCCAATTCCCACCCCTAATATCCTGGTCCAATACCAGGTGTGTGTTTATCCGTCCAACCCCAACCCTGACCCTAAAGGCCTTTACACACTGGGGGTGGGGGTGTGGGGGTGTGAGGGGGGTGGGGGTTCTTGTGCAAAAAAGGCCTTTAGATATTGATTTCTAGGCCGTTTGGCTTGCGACCCCTTTATAGTCAAGTAATACCATCACAAGTTGTATCTTTCTGTCAATCAAAAATGATTGTTCCTTTCTAAGATTCCCCCATTTTATTTGTCCTGAAGAGGTAAAACGGCAATATTCAACAAACAGATTTGAGAAAGAAAAACAGAGATATTTTGGTTCAAAGAAAGCTTTTCCTTCATCTCTCCCGTCTTCTTAATCATCTCACGGCCTGTCAGATTTATCTCACAGGCCCTTAGAGGTTCCTGACCCCCACGTTGGGACCCACCGGCCTTAGTATGCATGCCTCGGGCTGTGGTTTATTTTTGACTGCATCGCACACCTTATCAGGGCCCAGACTGCCATCATATATTGATTCATTTTCAAAAATGAATCTCTCTGCATCGCCTTGAGATGTCAATGTTAAGGCAGCTAATTGAGAAATGTATTCAAAGGAGAACCAAGGACCTCTTAAGCGTTTTGACAAAGCTGGTGAGATAAAAAATCATATCTGCCAGATTCAATGGAGAAACGAGGCCAGGCTTAAAGCGGCGTTTTTTGTCAAGCCCACATTGTTTTTTGGTATTTCTCTGTCCAGTGCTGAAATGGGAGGAGAGGTGTGTGTGTGTGTGTGCTGCAGATTCTGTTAGAAATATAAAGTGTATTGATGTAGTCTAAAAGCAATCTGACCTTTTGCATGTGCACTTGATCTCACTCACACCACAGGATAATTGGACCTCCCTTTTCTTTCTTTATTTTTTATCATTAGTTGTCGTTTGGGCCATGAAAGGGGTGAAAGATTTTGAGCACAGGCAGGAAATAGTAGCTTAAATTGAAGAATATTGCAAGAATCTAAAATAATAATAATATAAAAAAAAAAACAGTTCAGTGTTTGTCTCCTCTGTATGTGTGTGTGTGTGTGTGTGTGTGTGTGTGTGTGTGTGTGTGTGTGTGTGTGTGTGTGTGTGCGTGTGTGGGTGGGTGGTTACCAGGTGTGGATCACACAGAGACGCAAGAAATGCACAAACACGCGCAGATGGCCAAAATCTCCAGAGACTTTCATATGCACATGTGTAAACAGACACCATGCAGCAGAAAATCCTATTGTCTGAAAAATATTGAAATATTATGGAATACTTTGTCATAAGCTGAAAAAGCTAGTACATCTTTTTTTGGGGTTGGGGGGGGACTTTTTGTAGTTGGTACTGTCTTTTGTTGAGGGACTCTTAGAGTATGAACCTTTCTTAACTCTTGGAAAAAGAAGGGTAACATTTTTCGATGCGACAGCAGTTTTCTGTGCGTAAATACAAACAGACAATCCATGATGAACAGTGCAGTTACAGAGAAGTAAATCACGGCGTAATAATGCAAAGCAGAAGGGGGGGTTGTTTATCCTGCTCATACTGTGGCCACTAGCCAGCGATCAATATTTATGTATTGTTTCGAGATTTGGGAATAATTATTACGGTGGCGAGTGGAAGCCAGCGAATAAAGTGCATTCAGAGCGATGATACAGAAGCACGGAGAATGATTTCATATATTTATATCTGATTGGTTTACTGGTGTCTGTTAAAATCAGATACGGGGACCTCACAGCCAGAGTCCGAGTGGACAGTGCAACCACAATGTCAAAGCCGTGTGTGAAGATCCGTATATGAAAAGGCAGGTTGCCGGTCTGGAACCAGGCAAAGTAACCGTAGCAACAACAGTGATGCTTGATGCTATGTTAACCAGTTAACTCTTCCTATTGAACCTAACCTGAACCTGAACACTTTGAAAATTGGATGATGGTTTGAACTGGTCATGGTGATTAGCCCTGGTAGAGTGGTGACAATGCACTGATATAGAAAATAATGGACTTAAAAGTCATCAGGACTCACTTGTTCTTGCCACAACTTAGATTTTTAAGCCTTCTTGCCAATGTCAGAGGTGGCCGGAGGAATTATGTTTTTTGGATCATACGTTCAGTCCATTCTTGTGAATGTGATATCTCAGGAAGGCCTGGAGGGAATGTATTCAGATTTGGCACAAACGTCCACCGGGACTCAAGCATGAACTGATTAGATGGGTCATAGGTCACTGTGACCTCACACCTGACCCATATCTCAGGAAACGCCTTGAGCTAATGTCTCCAAATATGGCCCAAATGGTCACTTGCAATCAAGGATAAGCTAATTAGAATTTGGTGGTCAAAGGTCAAAGGTCACTGTGACCCCACAAAACACGTTTTCTGGCCATAACTCAAGAACTGATATGCTAATTATGACAACTTAACACAAACGTGTAATAGGATGAAATGATGAAGGGATTTTACATTTTGGACAGACGTCATGTAAACTACCTGACTGGTTGGCGGAGGCACACAACCGTGAGGCTGTAGTTTCTTTATATGTTGATAATTCATATCTTTATGCCCCCGACAACGTGTGCTGCTTATTTATTCAAAAGAATATGAATTGGTATTTTACAGCAGTTTGCTCGATAATAAATTAACAAGGAATCAATGATCAAATTAATCACAATGTAGAGGCAGCACAAAACACAGGAGGGTTTTCCTCCGTGTTGTTTTTCATCCGCTCACACTGGCCACTTGACAGCAATCAATATAAAAATGTATGTATTGTATGGTTGGAGGATAAGGCATTCTTTAATTGAGATTAACACAGTGGTTGTTGGTGTCCGACAAGAGCGAATGTGCGACAATGGCCCAAAATATTTCCATAAAAAAAACGTGATGCCGTTTCAGAAACAATGCCAATTCAAATACGCATCCAAAAATCCAAAACAAATATATAACAACAGAATCCAGCTTTGAAAGAAGAAAAAAAACATCTTGCAGAAATCAAATACATTAACAGCAAACACGCTGCAAATATGGAAACAATGCACAAACAAAAACACACAAACCCCGTAAACAAATGCAACAAAAACACAGCATATCCAGTCAAGTTATTTTGGAGGAGGGAAGAAATGTGTAGAGTAAAGAGACAAGATATAAAGCTACAAATTACTTTTCACATTTGGCATTCATCTTTTTCAATCATATTTAAGAGCAACAGATTTACGCTATCAGTTTCTTTTCCGCTTTAAAAACAAACGCACCCTTTCATCTGGTTTCTCTCTCTGTTGGGTCAAAAATCAAGCTTTCCCCACTTAGTGCTCCCCCTAGAGGCCTGGAGGACTCTAGTTGTGTTCACTGGATATGCAGCGTTTGTTCTATGTTTCTACAGTATGTGTTTCTGACTTTGCATCGTTTTTGCATTAGTTGTTAATGTATTGGTTTTCGGTGTCAACGGCAGTTTTTTTTCACTTTCAGCATGTTTAAGTTGTTATATTAGTTTGGGATTATGTGTTTCTGAATTGGCATCACATTGGCCCTTGTGGGCCACCGTACGGTGTAGACAAAAGAAATCACACGTCGTTTGTTGTCTTCTCTGTTTGTGGTGCCCTGTCAAACATTATAGCGAACATATGTGCACGTATACCTCAGAAAGCTGCACATGTGACCTGAAACGTCAACACCTTTTTAATGGAGAGTCGTGTTTGCTGCGAAAGTCAAAAAGTCAGACTTCAACGCTTCATCATAAAAACAGGCCCGTAACCGTCGACGACGAGCCTGTGGTCTTTTAATTAACATGTCTGTATGACAGTGGAGCATGTGTGTGTGTGTGTGTGTGTGTGTGTGTGTGTGTGTGTGTGTGTATGTATGTGTGTATGTATGCTGGCAGACGAGTGTGAAATTGGCTAATTAACGTGACCTCCCTTTGATCCGGGGAGAATACACATTATGACATCTGAATTTGGGTGAGCCTGAGGGATGGGAGGGTTCCTGGAAAGTGTGTGTGTGTGTGTGTGTGTGTGTGTGTGTGTGTGTGTGTGTGTGTGTGTGTGTGTGTGTGTGTGTGTTCGTGTCTGTGTGTGTTACCAAGCTTGCCGCAGCTTTGAAAACGTGATTTAATCCTGTGTTGACTCTCGAGCTGCAAAACACCGAACGGGAGTGGACATGAGTTCAAGTTGTTATGTTAACCTAAATGTTCAGCAAAAGAAGGAGGATAAGAAAACGCCACTAATTTGTCTGCCAACATTAAATTTGGCTCAAATGTACGATTGCAATTAATGCAAAATAAATAAACAAAAAGCTCTAGCCATGGCAACCATTTATTTTTCAAAGGCCTTGTTCTCCTATGATAAATAGAGTCATGCAGGAATGGATCCTAAAACCAGGAAATGAGTCAGCAGTTTTGCACGTCCGGTACCCTCGTCTTGAAGTAAATAGTTTAATGGTTCAAAAGGAAATATTTAGCAATGACCACCTAAAATAATCCGGGTTGCATTTGTACCAACAGCCAAACCTCGGTGTCATTACCGCGGTCAAAGTCAGAATGAAAGAAATCGATAAACATGTTTGGTGTTGTTTCACTGTAAAACGGATCTCGGAGCGAAGCAACGCGGAACGAGAGAAAACAATGAATTAGCTGCTCCGTGAGTGCGTCGCTGTGCCAGATGGAGGGAGTTAAACACAAAGCAGATGGACAATGAACTGCTTCACCACACCAATATGTAAGAACCATATTCACAGACTCCTGCGATGTGTGCCCTCCACCAAGATACACTATTATTATTGTCATCTCACTTATATTAGCGATGGTGTATCTTTTTAATCCTACCGTGTTCAGTTGAGCAGACAATAAGGGAAACTAATATTCATACAGCCTGTTTGTGTTTTTTTTTTTACAGAAGCTCAGATGCTGAAAATGGCCGAATGTGCAAAAGCTCTGTAAAGTGAATGCCTGAGAGGAAATGAGATGATGTTTGCCTTTGCTTTGTTATCTGGTTCTGAGTATTACCTTAGTATTGACTAATTGTAAAGGACAGCTAAAGATAGAATGGTGTGTAATAGGGATAGTGTTAATATTTCAAAGATTAATTTGGACTAGTATCCAAGGAAAATAATTGCTGATAAATGCTTTTTTCAAAAAGTGCAGCTGGGAGTACTAACCGGTGATAACCTTCAGGTCTGAAAGGTGAAGTCAATGCTGAAGTACCTTAAACTTGTATTCTTCCTAATGGCCAGCAGGGGGCCACTTTCCGTTAATGAAAGTCAGCTGTCACGTTTGGTTCATCTATAAAGGTCTTATTCAGCGTTCGGTTCTACTTGGCGCCAACCATCTTGTGTCACTTCTGGTTCGAAACCAAAAACCAAAATGGCGACGGCCAAAATCCCCAACTTCAGGCTTCAAAACCGTAGACTGTGTATAAGAAGTGGACGTAGTCGCTGTGATGTCAGCCATTGGTTTGTTGACTGCTGTTTTGAAGCCTCAAGTTTTGTATTTATTTGAAGCAGCAGCGAGCAAGCTTTTGTGGTCTGGACTTATTAGTGACTCTTACTACGTTCTCTGGCATAAATCTACACTTTAACTAGGCTTACTGTAAAATAACAGGTTGCCGTTTTTTTTTTTTATTTCTATATTCTTTGTATTACATTGACTTTCAGCATAGCTTCTGTCACATTTTAGATCTTTCTCTCTGACGTGCTCCGTTCCTCTGCTTTTTTTATTTTCCATTCAACAGACTGTTGGGCCACCGCGTCTATTTCAGGGCCGCTCACCCTTCTTTCCTCCTTCTCTTTACTTTCACTGTCCCTCGTCGCTCCTCTCTGATCCCGTCCTCTCCCTCACCGTCCACATCTCAGTCCGTCCGTTCTCATCCTGTCTCTCTGTCTCTGTCATTTCAGGTCTTTCCTTCAGTCTCTCAATGTCTCTTTCCGGTTTCTTCACCTGCGACTATGTCACACCGAGGTCTCTGCTCTTTCTGTCTCTTTTCTTTTTCTGTTTATCTCTCCTGCTTTCTCTGCTCCCCCCCCCCCTCCCTATCCCCCTCCTCCTCTTCATCCACCCTTGTCTCTCTCTCTCTCTCTCTCTCTCTCTCTCTCCTCTCTCTCTCTTTCTCTCTCCTCTCTCTCTCCCCCTCCCTGTTCCCCTTCATCACCTCCTGGGTAATGACAGGGAGGACAAGGGGGACAGGTGGAGACCAGACCATCACTACCACCAGTCAGTCTGTGTGTGTGTGTGTGTGTGTGTGTGTGTGTGTGTGTGTGTGTGTGTGTGTGTGCGTGTGCATGTGCGTGTGTGAGTGAGTGTGTTTGTCTGTGACATACACACAGATGGTGGACAGGGGTCCCTGCCGGCCAGCCTGTCTGTCTGGTGATGGGGTGTTGTTGTTGTTGAGTGCACTCAGCCACACATGATTAGCTAGACAAACACACACACACACACACACACACACACACATACATACATACATACACACACACACACACACACACACACACACACACACACACACACACACACACACACACACACACATATTCCCTTCTACGTAGCACATATGGGGCTCAGCACCAAAACAAGTCACCTGCTATTCCAGTCACACACACACACACACACAGGACAGAAAAAGGATCAAAGCACTGTGGGACTGTCAGTACTGATTATGCATCATTTTGTTTTGTGTGTCTCTGCTTTATGTAACATTATCAGTATACTGTTACAAGCTTATAGTCATATTTTCTTCTTACATGAAAGACAAACATAGTAAAACACTGTTTTCCCAGTCCTTGTTTTAACTATAGCCTTCATTGTTTTGCTCTCTCTCTCTCTCTCTCTCTCGCAAAGTCGCCATCACTGTGGTGGCATATTGTTGTAACAGAACACAGTTTAATGGACTGTGAGAGCGAGAACGTTGATTGGGCAGGGAAAAAGGGAAGGCTATGTAAATGAGTGTGTTTTCATGTACTTCAGTAACCTGGTTACAGTCAGCTTGCTCCAGTAAGCTGATTCACTTCTCCTGGAGAACGCCAATTTCACTGCCATGTGTACAGGTGACAGAGTTTCTGATTGGCTTTTTACAAATACACATAATAAAAAGACTGTGGACAAGGAAAGTAACCGTGGAGTAGCTCAGTAGCTAAAATACAACAGTGATCTTTGGGATAAGGTCTGGCTCAGTTCCGGTTCATCCCAGAGGTGGTGGACGGGGTTGAGGTCAGAGACCACTTGTTTCACACGTAGCAGTTAAACAGCTTGTTTGAAACCAATAAAAAGCCAAATAATTGTCAGGCGATAACCAATGGGTTCCCAGTTTGAATTTTGGCCAATACGTTTCGCCTCTTTTGCTCTCCAGACATTTACCTGCATTCAACCAAAGCCTGCTCGAACGTAATTGGTCAATACTACTCGGACTACAAACGGATACCTAGAACGTTTCAGATGCCAAACTCTTGTCCAGATTCTACATGTGAACGCGGCAGCTGTTTATAGAAATCAAGTTCTTACAAACCAAACTGGACTTGGCTTTGAGCCAACACATTCTTACTCCCGGCCTGTCAAAACCCGAGGGTTGGTCAGTGCTCCTAAGAGTCAACCTTTGAAGCCCTGGGTACCCCTCTTGTGTCCTTCTTTTACGTGTCGGGGACGGCGAGTCAGTTTCACTCGTGACATACACGGTGTCTTTTCAAAATGGACTTCCGTCTTCACAGGAAGTTAGTTTGAGGCAACAAAACCACTCAATTAGGTTTAGGACAAGAGCATGGTTGACGTCACCTTGACTGACTCACAACTCGGGTGACTAGCGACTGACTAACAAGGCACGAGACCAGCGAGTGACGAACTACCGACGTGACAAAATAAGTCAGCGCTAACTTTTATTTTCACACGGTACACGGACAGCGGTCTCCTGGGTGAAAGTCCTGTGTGCCTCTGTACGTCGGTATCAGACGCCGAGGGGCACTGACCAAGCGGAGGTACTTGGCGCATTGGGGTTGAGAACGGGTTGACAGGAAGTGAAAAGGACTTCATCACATGACACAGAAACAGATGCGTATGATGAAACGGTCATTTTAGGAGATATGGTCATTTTTCATTCTTTCGAGGGGGAAAAAGGGAGATGCCATGGACGGTTTGTCACCTTCATAAAACAACGACAAGAAGACTGGCCTGACAGAGAGGTGATGGAAACTGATGAAGATAGACTTCTATGTGTCTGCTCTCCGCTCTGACGATCAGATCAAATGCATTTTTACAAGCATCGGTGGCTGCAGCGCGCTCATCAGTGAGCAGGTGCGGAGCAGGTGCACGACACCCGACCGACGTGTCACCTTCACGTCAAAACTGTTGTCACGGAGAGGTGAAAACGCCGTTGAGTAATGGACTTCATTCCACAACTGCTGTGGAGGAGAGGCTCAGTGGACGAGAGATGAGTGGGTGGATGTACTGGGAACCCTGAACCCTGACTGCTTCTAAAGATTATTCTTTGTGGTGTTTTTGTTCTAAATTGCCATGTGAGCATCATTTCAAGAGCAATGTCACCAAACCCCACTCCAATCCAATACTGTTCCGGGAACGGTATTCCCGTGTGTGTGTGTGTGTGTGTGTGTGTGTGTGTGTGTGTGTGTGTGTGTGTGTGTGTGTGTGTGTGTGTGTGTGTGTGTGTGAAATCACCTGGGGCTGTCGAAACAATGGAGCCTGTTTTCTCAACTAGCTTCGTTACATAGAATGCTATTTTTATTTCCTGGTAAGTATTATCACTGAAGGATTGATGTTGGTAAGTGGCTTATAAAAATCACTGCACAAGCCATGTAGTCATTGTAGCTTACATATATTTGCATTCTATGTGTAATTATTTTTGTCACTTGGATCGTCTTCACTGTACTGTATTTCCTTGTGTTGGTTATTCTGTACACATGACATCTACTGCAGAACAAAACTTAAATATCTCCATGCTTTTGTCATTTTGATTGCAGGACCTTTACAGAAGCGGTTTTACTTGTGTCGCATCATAAAACTGGTTTATTTCTCCACCCGTAATTTACAACCGCTTTGATGGCACAGACGGATGATGTCGATAGGAAACATCAGATCAGAAAATGCGTATGTGTGTCGTTCTAAACGGCAGTTACAAACAACATATTTTGTCATTTTATGTGAAGGATTTTTCTTCTTCCACCACTGTGCACTGTTGATTAACCACATATCAATGCCACTCTTGGTTTTTAGTAAAACATCCCCAAATCCCCCCCCAAAAAAACATCTGTGGGATTTGGGGGCACTGCAACTAGACAAGAATGATGGTGTGTGTGTGTGTGTGTGTGTGTGTGTGTGTGTGTGTGTTTGTGTGAAGCTCCTATCTCTTCTCTCCACAGTGCATCAGCGGGAGCTGTCAGATCAGCATCAGGCCTTGCCAGTCAGATTAAGGATGTTACAGCTGCAGCATCCTGGCCAACAGCCGAGCGGCTGCGGATAGATTTCACACACTTCCCCGTTTATCTCCCCTCCGTCTCTGTCCCCCGGTCTCTGTCTCTCCATCTCTGCCTCCGTCTCTGTCTCTCCGTCTCTGCCTCCATCTCTGCCTCCATCTCTGCCTCCGTCTCTGTCCCTCGGTCTCTGTCCCCCGGTCTCTGTCCCTCGGTCTCTGTCCCCCGGTCTCTGTCCCTCGGTCTCTGTCCCCCGGTCTCTGTCCCTCGGTCTCTGTCCCCCGGTCTCTGTCCCCCGGTCTCTGTCCCCCGGTCTCTGTCCCCCGGTCTCTGTCCCTCGGTCTCTGTCCCCGGTCTCTGTCCCTCAGTCTTCGGTGTCTCCTTGGACACTGCTGCTGTCGGCTCGGGTCCCAGGGTCGAATGGAGGTGAGCTGAGCTAAGTGGAGAGGTGACGGGACAGGTGGCGCAACGCCACGGTCTCGCCACAGCCACCGATGAATCATGAAAAGTGCCATTACGGGATAAAATAAATTCATAACTCTGTGCCAGGTGGTGCAAGAGCAGAGGAACAGGGGATACTGATGAAGATGAACGTGGTGAGGTGGAAAGGTCGAATTCCTGAACCGTGTTTTGCTGGTTTATTACCACATGTTAATGCCTTATGTTGGGAGTAATTGACTCTCTGACACTCACTGGTGGCAGACTCCAAAAATGCCAAATACATCAGGCTGAATGTTGGAGAAATGTGTGTAAAATTATGCACAAGACATTTCGAATATTTACATTTGATGGAATGATGCAACCATAAAAACAATACTATTGTTAATGATCTCTCATCATATGTCTGTTAAATTGTTGTCATGACGCCTCAGAGTAAAGGTGTACCAGGTCATATTCCTACTCAATATGACTTTAAATGATTTCACCTGGTGGACAATTTCATGAACGTGCTTTGCGTTTCTAACATTACTTCAGGGCTCTCCGTGAGCTCAAATTGGTTTTTAATCATTTAATATCTCTGGTTAACAGAAGAAGTATGCGTTTTCAGATTCAAACTTCAATTCTCATTTGTTTCTAAAACAAAGCAAATCAATCTCCAGAACTTTACTACTTGCAACAACGTTTCTTCATACAACGGTTCATATGGTACCTTACAAAAAAGTGATTCCTCATTTTCTGTGCGTATTCCTACGGAAGCCAGCCACACGTGTCAATTTCCCCTCGTTGCATGAATACTGTCTTAATAATAAATCTCCATCTTTACAGGAAACAACTTGGTTTAGGCAACAAAACTACGGGGAAAAGATTGTCATTTTGAAGTCTCAAGTTCGGCATTATGGCCGTCGCCATCTTGGTTTTTTGCAACCAGTGAACGGAAGTGACCATATTTTGACTGCGGAGGAGTACGTATACGGCTCTGGAAGTGGTAGAGACCTGTCAATCACAGTAAGCCAGCCCTAAAGCATTCCCTGCTTTATGGTTTATTTGACTCTAAATGGGACCATCAGTTATTAAATGAACATCATGCTGTATTGAAGAAGACGTGAGGAAGACTTGAAACTAGCAATTGAGACCATAAACTCTGATTTTGTGGGATATCCACGAATTACGGCACATTATTTTTTGTAGTCATAGCTACGAAAGCTGGATGAGAACAGCCTAATATACAAATATATCTAATTATTATTATTATGACTTGATACCATTCATAAAACTTAACCGAAGATAAGAAGTTTATCTTAGTCTCTATCATAATGTCTCGTGTTTCGTCTTTGCCAATATATTTTATTGACGTCACTACTTCATATTAAATGTCCCATGAAATGACTCTGTCCTTCCTTAAAGGAACAGTGCAACATTTTGGGAAATGTGCTTATTCACTTCTTTTGCCAAGAGTTAGATGAGGCAATATATGCCTCGCTCTGTTCAAATGTAATAAAATCCTCCTGCCATGTATATATATATATAATAAATTTGCATAGAATTGAAAGTGTAAAAACGACAAATCGCCTTATTACAATACAGGGGATTAGGCCCACATGTTCAAATTTAGTGTATGATGGCGTTACCAGCAGAAGACTCGCTGTTTTCCAGGAAGTGACAGATTTCTTGAGTTATTTTCCTTTAAAGATACATCAGTAATCTTACCTCTGCAGTCTGGATAATGTCTCCCAGCTCTGTACTGTCCTTTTGTTTATTTTCATGACACCCTGGAGTATATTTAATACATCACAAGAGCAGGCAGAGCCTATTTATACCACTCTGCTGAACCCTAACTGTCATGTGAGTTTGTTAGACTTCAGCGTGAAACATAAAGCTGTTGTGATTCTTGGAGCTCCGTCGCGAGGAAACATGATATTCTTGCCCGTCTGAAAGAGGGAGTGGAGGGCTGAAAAACTGTGCACAGTTCCAGCACTGAGGGTTTTTACTGAGCGTGACACGACCTTGAGAAGGTCACTCATCCATGTAAATAATATGGCATCCATGAACAAACACAC
This sequence comes from Ophiodon elongatus, assembly GCA_016806645.1. Lineage (NCBI taxonomy): Eukaryota > Metazoa > Chordata > Actinopteri > Perciformes > Hexagrammidae > Ophiodon > Ophiodon elongatus. The sequence continues at coordinate 4,524,908 of JACSYO010000333.1, forward strand.
GCTGAGGAACAAGCGCGGCGCAGGACAGTGAAGCAAAGACACACGGGGATATCGGAGTATCAGGTATTAATATGAATAAATCCATAAACTTGCTGTGAAATAGGAGATGCAGATGTGACCCAAGAGAAACAGTTTATGGTCGAAAACACATTAAAATCTAAATGAGGTACAAACACACACAAACACACATGAATTTCAGAAGAGCAAAACCGCTTTTTAAACAGTAATGAGCACCAGGGGGTTTTACTTTACATCTTTGCGAATATAAAATAAAATGAGTATTCTTATAGTAAGATGAACTCAAGTACCAAAAATGTTGTTCTGCTGTCTGTACTCATTTACTTAACATTAAAGAGTTACTGCACACTTAAAATGTTTGTTTTAAGCCATAAACTAACGGACATAATAACAGCAGTACTTTGATCAAATACATCAATACTGGTAGGAAACCTGTTGAGTCAGTGTTAATGAGGGATTATCTGCTGATAGCAATGTGATTTCTTAAGCTGTGACGAGAGGGATGAAGCATTAAGCGGTTAGTACATTTTTTTACTCATTTAGCAGCTGGCTAGTTAGCTAGCAAACATCCACCCACCTCTTCAGAATGATGGGGTGTGTGGACGTAGGCTCAGACCTGGGGGTGAAGTTACATGTTATGGCTACACGCGTTATCAGTATCAAACACCTTCAATTTAACTGTAAAATTGCCGCACTGTTATGTTGGTATATATAGGAAACACGTCATGTCGAAATTGTGTAATGTTTAAAAATATATATTTGCCCAGGCTTGAATTCACAGCTGTTCATTTATGTCACCGACGTTACGACCAGCGCAGGGCAGCTTGGGTATATCCTTCTATTACCATCACAATAGCCCATTTCTTTTGCAGAAAATCCACAAACAACTGGCAACTCTGCACAAACGCTACCAGTAACACTATGTGGAGCTGAAATGGGAAGGTTGTTTGTGATTGTAAAAAATATTAATACATCGCTGTTTTAGCTTATTTGAAGAAGGAAAGATAGACTGGAGGTGCGTTCCGAAAAGGTAAAAGTTAATTAGACGTTAATTGCCCACTTTTAAAAACAAAATATCACTCCCTTCTCCTTTCTGAAGCTGGGTTTCCATTGAAAATGTGTAGTTCATGGCCCCAACCTGAGATGAAATATAATGTACCAGGGTCATTTCCTGCAACTTGGCAAAGCTTACTCTTAAGCTCGATATGGAGGACATATACAACTGTTTTCACAGACTTACTTTCACTTTTACTCATAACAATAGGAAATCCAAAGCTCCATTAAGCAGCCTACATTCTGACTGCTTGTGGGCAGACGAACTTCCACCAAAAGTTTACTAAATTCAGCGGATGAATGTAGGTCCAATATTCCCTCTCATTTTAGCTCTGGTTCTGTCTCCTCTAACTCCTGAGATAAGTATTCGTCTCTTTATCTGCTAAATGTTCCACTTTCTGTCATTTGTAAGCCAATTTGTTGCTGGTCAGGTAGTGTACAGTGTTTTTTTTCAGATCTTGTTTGCTAAAAAAAAAGAACAGCTGCCTGCTGCTGCTGGAAAACGGCTGGTTTATGAAAGCACTGCGACTAAACCGTACAGTAACTGTACCGTTAAACTCAAACAACCAGCTAAGAGGCCAACAAGCTCAGTACAGCTGCAGAGCAGCGGGTTCATTTGTGACCCCTTAAACGCTACACATTGGATTTATTGTTCATATGTGATAAGCAGATCTTTTAACGAGTAAAATCAGTGAAACTCCCCTTTAAGCTTAGTGGCTAGGGAATGTTTTATGTCAACGAGGGTCCCAATGGGTATATAAGTTAGGACCTGTGTGTGTGTGTGTGGGCTGTGAAAGGTGTCCCAGCTGCTGCCCATGCTCTTCTTCTGGGCCTATGAATAATGCAGAACTCACATTTTCATACCACTTCCTCTTCCCTCCCCCCCTCCCACTCAGCCCTCCCCCCTACACAACTGTGCTGTAGTAAAAATAGAAGCGCAGACTTTCGCTCCCGTGTTTACACCATCATGACCCTCCCCACTTCTCTCTCTCTCTGCCTGTCTCTCTCTCTCTCTCCTGACAGTGGCGTTATTAGTCTCATTCATCTCAGCGTGTTTGCTCTATCCTCAGCGGGAGCCTGCAGAGCAGAAACAAGAAAAGAGGTTGCCGGGGCCAGACTGGGAGCAGGGAGAAGGTTCCTCGGGTAGCACATAGATGCTTCATCTCCATATCTTTATTATGTGCCTCGTAAAAATAGCCCTGCTTAGGCCTCTTTCCGCCGCTCGCCTCCTCTCGCCTCCCACTCCTCCCCTGCATGCACTCAGTCTCCGCTCTGGGGAAATGAGGAGGCTGCTCTGCTCAGACGTTAAATGTAGAAACTGGGATGCACAGACAGGAAAAATAAGATGCCTGTTCCTTCTCTGCGGATGCAAAGCAGTAATAAAGCTTCTTGTCGGTACACAAATGTACTTGTAGGCTATATAAGATGTATAAGAAACCAATATAAAGGCACTCAATTTAGATTTTCGGTTGTTTTTTTAGCATGATTCTTAGTCAGCTGTCCTGCTTCATGGTAAGGAACATTAAACCGGTTACCTTTTCACCCTTTTTGTCCATAGTTTTTTAGGAGAGACAGTAAAAACCAGAATAGCTGGTGTGACTTAAAACACCTGTGTGCTTTAATGTCGGTGATAAGTAGCTATTTGCTCAATCTGGCTTGTCTACATTATAATAATGTAAAATAACATGCAATGTCACTACGAAATAAATAAACCGATATATTTGTTGTACATTTTCTGACAACTACCAAACGTGAAGCGAAGAATGTCATCAATTAACTGTTCATTAGTCCCCTCCCCCCAAACAGCTGTCCAATCAGAGCTTAACAACCGTAACGAGGCAGGGCAGGCTTGTTTTCAGATGTGGATTTTGATGTGGAAGCAGTGTGCACGCCGCTTTTGTGAGACAAATATTCCAGTTTTGTCGTCGCTTTATCAAAACCAATAGAGCAAACAGAATTAACTCCACTGTGTGTTTGTCTGCTCTAACATTAGCCTCTAACGTTAGCCCCTAACATTAGCCTCTAACGTTAGCCCCTAACATTAGCACGCCGGGCTAACTGGACAGAAATATCCCAGCGTTACTTCCGAGGCCAAGAGTTAGCATTCCATGAGCTGCCTACATTAGTATGTGTGCTTACAGACTGCGCTAGAGAAGGCCCAGTTCACGATTGGCATATCAATGTGGGATTTGAGTGGACAGTAAAATTAGTTCAGGCCGGCAGAGACGGTAACGCTAGACATCATTGCCGCTCTAAGTTAAAATATTGTAACTCTGCCGTCCTCTTTGACGAAATTAACAACCGGATGTTACGTAGCTCCCTCAAACCAGTCAATGTTGATTAAGTTGGCAACAGAGTATCGATAGAAAGCTGCGTTTTATAGCCACACGCATCATAAAACAATAGACGCAAATCATATTTTTTCAAATATTTTATTCCATCAGCATAGCAACATACCGTGTTCGTTTTGCCGTCCTACCGTTCCGTCACACTGTTTGTTGTTTTTTTCCGCTTCGTCCAGAAGGTGTTTTCTGTCTGCTGACTGCCTGATTCCATGTGAATAAAGCATAACCGCCTCATTGTGTGATTATAATTCGGCACAAGCTGTCATCCCAGGGCAAAACCTGTCTGCTAAAAGTTACGTTAGCATACAAGTAAACTGCATGAAATCACCGTTTCCTGTTTTTCCCAGATTTTGGTTGTAAATTCAAACAAAACAAAAACACAACAAAACGACCGGGGTTTTAATTTACTTTAGTGACGTGATTTCCTGTTACATTGTTTCTTTCCATATTTTAAGCCCATCCATGATGTTCTTCCTAAACCCTAACTCAGGGGTGTTGTTGCCTAAACCTAGTAGCCCCTGGTTTTATTGACTAAACATAATGATGTGGTGTTAAATGATACGTAAAAAAAATGCCTAGAATGTGTAATAATGACACCCGGAAATGTCTTGCTATTTATATGCCTTCCCATGAGATCAGGTTGACGCAGTCCCTACATGGACTTCTGCAGGCTGTGATTTAGTGACATAGTACATTGAGGCCGTTTCTCAATACCAAGTACGCCAAGTACGGACTTGTGAACTTTTGGAGTTTGGACTTGGGAGTCCAGACTATATCTATCGATATATATATATATAGATATATCGATAGATCTATCGATATAGATATATATATATCTATATATCTATATCTATATATGGAGAGAGAGAGAGAGAGAGAGAGAGAGAGAGATATATATATATATAGATATACCAAGTGCAAACAATTCAGTCAAAAGTAAAAAGACAGCGTTCTAGTTACAATTTATTTTATTAAATTAAAATATTAAATTATAAATCTTAACCTTGCCCTCAGTCAAACTGATGTAATGTCACCCATGGGAACAAATAATAAACTGAGACCACTTATTGCTCGTTAAACCGAATGATATCTCATGTTTAACCGCTACGGAGACATCAGAGCCAGCGGATCATTTCAACAAGTCCGGCCGAGATCAGGCTGTTCTCGGTGGGCACTGTGAGCGCTGACCGCCCGCTGCTGGCGAGGCTTCCCAGTCCCACTGACAGCATGTCACATCTCCGAAATCGTCTGAGAATATTTATAAGCAGGCTGAATCTTAACAAACCGACCACAGATTTGATGCCACAATCTTATCTTAAACCTAACCAAGTGTTGCTTACAAAGCTGCAGGGTCTGTTGCGCAGAAGCACTCATCACTCGTTTTGCTGGACATTCATGGGAAAACATATGAAAATAACTTTGCGCTAGAAATCGTACGAATCGTTGTGTTAGGATACGTTGCCATACAAAGCCCTACAGGCATAGCAACAGTAAGGGGGAGGGAGTATAGTGAAGGGTCAAATGGGAATACCTTTCCTATTCATTCACAATTAAAATTTCTGTCTATATCCTCCATGGATGATTTACTCAACCTAGTCGGCAAGAATTCTTTTTTTGACATTTTACATTTCTGCAAACCTAGTGATACGTTGAACTTCAACTTTTCTGGACCAAAAAAAGTTAAATAAAATACATTTCATATCAGGCTGGTGTCACGCTTGCAGAAACGCACAATGACACAGGGTTAACATTGTGAAACTATTGGTTAGGCTTAGGCAACAAAACTGGTTAAGGTTAGAAAAAAGATCATGGTTTGTGTTAAAACAATAGCGGAAAAACGTAACGTGACAATTTAAAAAACGGGAGTACCGTAAAGAAAAAAAGAACACCCGTAGCAGACTTTCCTAGGTAACGTTACGGTAACTTTGTTACGTAAGAACCGTAAGGTAAACCTTTACTTTTGGTTTCACACAGGATTCAAACAGCGGCCTTTTGTGTGAATGTCCTGTGTTTGTTTGACCCATTCGCCGCCCCTCTTGTACTCCGTATTATACAACGTAACTTACAGTGACGGTCACTCGTTGTACTGCAACAGATTTAAAAACCGCCCACATTCAACGTATCCGTGGTTTGCAGAAAACATACGATTCCAACCTTTTTTTTCCCACCAACTGATCTGGATTCACCTCACATCACTGACTTGCTTAAGATTGTAAATCATAAACGATGACCTGCTTACACTACCAATGGCAGACAACAGCTTTTACACAGCAGGGAACACCAGTCTAGTTAGTGAACACCGGCAGCAGAAAATCACTGTGTTGATAAAGGTCTCCTCTGGCCTCTCCTCGTGTCTCCTCCTCCACTCTATTAAAGGGCACAGTGGAAACAAGGAGAAGATAGATGGAGCCGACAAAACAGCAGTATTTGAACACGGTCCATGTGCCTGGAATGGAAGAGGTGTTTGAAGAGCTGCACTGACGCTCCTCCCACACAGGATTCCCTCAACACACACACATCATACAGCGGCTCTGTGGCTGACAAACAGAGACACTGTGACTTCAGGTATGTTGGAAGGAGTTGAGTAGATGTGTGTACGTGTGCTGTGCTGATAAGAGGAGTGTTAACAGTGAAGCCTCTGACAAGCAGACACTGTTTGAACCCATCAGTCAGAGAGAGAGAGAGAGAGAGAGAGAGAGAGAGAGAGAGAGAGGGGATTGGGGGGGTGATCTATGGCCCAAAGACCCAAATTTCACGGTATGGTACCCTTCAAGGTGACAACATTTTGAAAAGATGTACAGTATGTCATGTATGATTATGATTGGTGTGTTGGGTATCGCTGAGTAGTGGTTTTGTCACTGCTCGTGAAGTCAACCGCCCTTTACTTATTTCGGGGTCAATTTTTAATGGTATTCATTAATGTTTTGATTGTATTTGATCGACGTTACACGCAACGGTTCAGACGATATCTGACGAAAAGTCACTCGTTCTCCGTGCGTTGTCCCGCGTCAGTCAGCAACGCGTGTCAGTTTCCGCTCGTCACGCGGATTCTGCCTTTTCAAAATAAATTTCCGTCTTCACAGGAAACAACTTAGTTAGGGTTTAGACAACAAAACTACTTACAAAATAACTTTGTGGGATATTTACACATTATGGCGCATTATTTTTTGGAGGCATAGCAACGGATGCTGGATGAGACCAGCCTGATTTGATCTCATTTTGCAGGGAACATGCATGGCTTTCATTCGGCCCTAGCTTTGAGTCTATAAAGGGGACCCGTGAGCTCTTTCAGTTTAAAAAAATATATATTTCAGCTAGGAATATGACAGACACAGTATTATAAGGGCAAATTGTACTTTGTATACCCGCATAGTGGTAAAGGTCTGTGTGACGTAAAGACAGCCCGTACGTGCCTTTAAACATGTTTAAGTGGTGTCACTTATTCTTTCATCAATTTCAAACAAATAAAAAAGCTAATGTCTGATTCTAAACTCCCCAGTCTGTTGATTCGCCGTGCCTCCGTTTCCCCACCGTCTGACATGCTAACAGGTGACTTAAATGTGTTGTCATAAAGGGACTCGAAAGCTTTGTTTGTAGTCGCGCTTGGGCAACTTGGCGCGAGCCTTTCACAGAGGCGCCCGAGCTCCGAGCACGCACAAAGGCGTGTAACGCTCAAAGCGGCGTTTCGTTGCATTATTCTCCAAAACGCCGGAGGGCGAACATACAAAATGTACTGCGAAGAATCAAGAAGACAACTACTGTACGCGGCAAAACGCCATAAACCAACCTCCACAATGCAGGGGAGGGATTGTAATTTACAGTTCATTCATATCTCATATTCATGGACAACTGTATTGCCTTTGTACAAAGCCCTGTAAAGAAAGAAGTTAAGTATTAAATGCATCATAGAAAAAAGATCCTGTAAACAATTTGATTTGGCTGGCAAAATATTTTTCTCAAATTAAGATTTTTAAGGGCGGATTGTTACAGATCAATTATTCAATTTGTGTCAGTGTTTGAACAACAGTTTGAACTTGAAATAAAAAGTGACGACCGCGACCTGGAGCATGAACGCAGACACCCAATGTGATTGTCCTGAGGAAAGAACTCGTGTCTGTTTTGGATTATTAAAAGGTCGAAAGCATCGGGATGTACAAATGTGGACTGATGACAAAAGTGTTGACTAGTACTCCACGCAATAAACAAAGAGGACTTATTTCCTTTCATGCTAGCGTGGAGCGTACGGGCACGTCTGAAAATGCTTCCTTCTTTTATTGCAAGGGGAGGTTGAAGTCAAACATTTCTTTACTTAACTTATTTAACCACGATATGATGCACGATCAGGCTTTTACACTGCTGGCAGATGATACTTTAAACTACAGTTGGCAACTATAATAATAAACACTATTTTATCATATGACTCAGGCTGTAATCATATCATGACACGTAGCGCTCCTAATGGCGTTTGCAGGATTCCACTGCGCCCAAAGAAAAACAAAAGAATATGATCATTTTCTATGTTTTTATGAAAGTCACCAAATGCTTTAGCTTTGCTGTGCTTTGTAGCTTAAAGGCTTCACTGTCTCGTTGTGTGTCTTTGGGGTTGTGTTGCTGAAAAGCAAGAATTATTTCACACACAAAATAACAACCAAAGCTTGATCTCTCTCAGGTTGGCTCTCTGACTCGGGTCCGTTAACGTCAACACCTTCAGTGCGTTTACCGATGAAGTAGGGCTGTGCGGTATACCGGTTCAACCGGTATACCGGTTTCAAATTTCCATACGGTATGAATTTTTCATATACCGTCATACTGTAATGGCTGTAACAACTGTTGTCGCTCTTCGGCAGGCAGCAGAATATATTATTTACCGCTCACCACTGAGGGCGCAGCGGGCGGAGCTACTTGTCTTACGGGTATTGAGATGGAGTCATGGTTATAACTCTATAACAACATTTAATAACCCACAACTAACGCTCTCTAACAGGAAAACACCACGACACAACAGTTTGTGACACATAAACAATTTGTAACACTAATAATTGTACATTTATAAAATTACACCGCCGAACTGCATGCTGGGTACAGACTTAGGACCCAGGGGAATGTAGGTGAAACAAACAGGAAGAGACAGAACGGAAGAGCCAAGCGAGCGGTGAACAGCTGTTCAGTTGGCCGGCGGTCCTTTTCGGCGTCAATGAATCAATGTGTTTACTCGAGAAAAAAAAAAATACTGTGATATACCGTGAAACCGCCAGAATCTTACAAAATACCGTGATATGAATTTTTGCCCATACCGCCCAGCCCTACGATGAAGGCTGCGACCACTTGAAGGATACACCGGTTGCCCTGAATGAAAATATGCTGTCATTTAAGTTTGTTTTGCGTTAAGTTCCCCTCCACCCAGTTCAAGAAGGAAAATGCGAAGCAGCAAACAAACACGGCGTGAAGACTCCTGTCCTTTCTGTTTGAAAGGACGGCAGAACAAAAGCAAATCAGGTGAAAGAAAACACGCTGGGTAACACGCTGGAACACGCTGATACGTGCCGCCGGGGGGGAATCAAAGCGCCGCTTTCGGACCCTTTGTGAATATGAAGCATATCGCAGACAGTCTGTCACACCTTCTTCTTTGACCGTTTTCTGTGGCAGGTTTTTTAAATTACCCCCCCGGACACCCTGCAGTCTCCTAAGCTTTTCAAAGAGCTTTTAGTTTGGCATTTGATTCCCTGCTCTCCTTTTCTTTAGACGTGTCTGTTTTTCTTCTTCTTATTCTCTTTCATGCAGAGCACCTTGGCAGCTGAAAGGGATTGTTGGAGGAGTCCATCGTTATTCAATGGGGAGAGGAGAGGATGGAAGGAAGGGAGGAAGAAGAGGAGAGAAGGGAAGAGAGGGGACAGTGGGAAAGGAGGGGAGGAAAGGGAACAAGGAGAAAAAAGGGAAAGGAGCCGAGAGAGGAGAGGACTGAAGAGGGGAGGGGAGAGGAGAGGAGAAAAGGTGAAAGTAGAGGAAAGGAGACAATGGGAAAGGAGAAGACATGAAGGAGAGAAAGACAGTTGAGGAAAAGAAAGAAGAGAGGAGGAGAGGAAAGACATGAAAAAATAGAAAAGGAGGAGAGAAGGGGGAACGGGACAACGTGAAAGGAAAGGTGACAAGGAGACAATGGGAAAGGGGAGGACGTAAGGGAGGAGAGGAAACAAGGTGAGGAAATGAAATGGTAGAGGAACGGGAGAGAAGAGTGGGAGTGGGGGAAAAAAGAAGGGAATAAGCACATGAAAGGAGAGCAGAGGAGATAGAGGAGAGAAAAAATGATAGGAGAGAGGAGAAGAAGAAAAGAGAGGACAGGAGGAGGATGAGAGGCCAGTCGTTCTTTACCCAGGCGGGAGGGGGAGGGGGATGGGGGGGGGGGGCACAGCAGGGGTGAATGAGGTGAAGGGGGGAAGGTGGGCTCCTCATCCCTCTCTTCTCCAACTGAGCCTCCTTCCTCAAGGTCAGTCTCTCACACACACACACATGCACACACATGTACACGTTCACACACAGGCAGGCAGGTTGGCAGACATTGCACACACACACACACACAGACAGACACACACACACACACACACATTCAGTCGAGCTCAAGTAGAAAAGACGCCTTCTGCCTGCTTTTCTCTCTCCGACTCTCTGTACCAACCAGCCAAGTCTCAGTCAACCATCTGGAGATAAAAACACCATTCTTCCCACACACACACACACACACACACACACACACTGTGTGTTTATGATAATAGACCAAATGCCTCTATTGATTCTTTCTCTGTCTGTGTCTGCATGTAGAATGTAGAAAATCTCCCCTATACGCTTATTTTTTGGCCAAAGAAATCCACTTAAGAAGTCATCCACTCTCTGTTATTGAGCCGTTGAGAAATCTATCTATCGGGATGATTTCCATTTTTTTTTTTTCTTATAAACATCTGAAATGACAAATTAAATGGTTAAAACTGCTGAGCTTCACTGAATAGACAAAAAAAACAGAATGTGTCAAAAACCCTTTTAGCAGTTTACTGCCGTAAAGAAGATCCACCATTACGCCTTCTTCTTCTTCTTCTTCTTCTTCTTCTTCTTCTTCTTCTTCTTCTTATTCTTCTGCTGAACACTGAACCAAACAACGGCAGCATGACGCCCACCGCGGTGTGGGGGTTTCAGACAGCAGCAGGTGAAAAGCCAACCCCAAATTCATTCTTGTTTTGGATGAAGTTTCGCTCCGCTCTATCTGCAGGTTTCTTTTCATCTGGTCTGTGTTTCGCTATTTTCGTAGCTTCCTCTCGCTCGCGTGCTTACGATCTGGCACCTGGTCGCCAGGTTTTTCTGGAGTTTTGACGTCCAGAAAAAACAGCAAAAATAATCAAATGCGGGCGCCGGGCGGGGACTCTGCAGATACGGACCCCGCCACACACTTCTAGTGGGTCACAAGTGATGCTCTTTGTATGATTCGAGACATTTTGTTAGAGGAACCATTGTTTTAGTTCTGCAACGGCGATTTTTTTCTTTAAAAAAAAGTTGCAGAGCCCCGTAGACCCGTGGTTCCACATCAGGTTGTGGTTCTCCTGCCGTGGTGAGAGGGCTGTTGGTGAGGCGTCGCCCCCCCACAAGCGTTCCCCAGCAGCTCACGGGCTCACGGGGTTCTCCAAGTCTCCGGAGGGACGAACGCGTTCCAAGATATATTCCCTTATTTTATGTTGTTTTTTTTGTTTTTGGTAGAGCAGAGGGTCCTTCCATCAGAGGATCGGCGGTTTGATCCCGGCTCCACTAGTCCATGTCGATGTGTCCTTGGGCAAGACACTTAACCCCATGTTGCTCCCATAGCTGTTTCTACGGTGACTGAATGTTAGTTAGCATCCTGATGGGCAGGTAGCCCCTCCCATCAGTGTGATGAATCCACTCATTGTAAGTCGCTTTGGATAAAAGCGTCAGCTAAATGTAATGTTTCTCCTATTATTCAGGTTTCACCTTTCATTTCTTGCCTTTTTGTATATTTCTACATGTATTCCTACAGCTGATATTAATTAATATATATATATATATATTGCAAAATGGCACTCAAACAGTGGCTTTAAACATGCGGCGCTCTTGTTTTTTGTTTTTTGTTGTTGAATGTTAACTAAAGGACGACAATCCTGCAAAACCAGACGAGAACTAAGAACCAGCCGTGTTGAAACCCCTAATGGGACGTGCTTCCTCCCCCGTCTCGTAAAATATTCCTCCTCTCCTCTTAGGGTCAAAATTGTCTCTACCCTCCATCCCCCTCGCCCCCCCCCCCCTCCTCCACCCACACCTCCAGCCCCTCCACCCTCCTTTACATTTATTTATTTTTTTTGTAACTGACTGCAAATTCACGGCTGTTCATTACCCAGGCAGGGTCAATTCCCCAAACAATGTGTTCGGTGTCACAATAAAAAGGGTGTTCTTTACGGCGCGTCGCAGTAAAATGCTATTAAACAGATAAAACACCGGCAACGAGCATCAGGAGGATTATAAAAGGAATTGCCTTGATAAACTCCGCGTATCTGCGCGATGACACGCCAGCAGCTCTCTCTCTCCTCTCTGTCGCTGAGGGGAGGGAAGGGAGGGGGGGAGGCAGACGTGAGGAGCACATGGCTGGGTGGGAGGATGGGGGGGAGTTTACACGGCACTACGGCGCCGCCATCTGGGGAGATTGGAGAAAGAAAAGAAAAGAAGAAAAAAAAAAACAGGCTCCCTCTGTGTCCCGATACAAATACAAATGAAATTAATTCAAATGGAAACTTTTACTTCCTGCTTGTCGAGGCTTCTGCATTTTCGGGAATTAATTGATTTCTCAGTATCAGTGTAAGCTCGTGGTAGATATCAGTTGGGGTTTATGTTTTTTTTTTTTTTTTTTCATGACTTGCTTCCTACTTTCACAGCAGTGTGTCCCACCTGAATGAGAGTATTTCTACCTAAAGACATGGCCACGCCGCCACCGGGTGTGTGTTCATCATTCTGTGGTGGAGAGTCTTGTACCGATGGTTTCATGAAGTATCCCATCACCCTGAAGCATGCTGCTGCTCAAAATACAGACTCAGGAAGGATTGGGTATAGCAGTCAAAAAAAAGAAGAAAAGAAAAACCTGGGTTCGAGACCCAGGTTGGTCGGAGGCGCTAATTTGGTCAAATGAAGCTCAGTCTCACGATGATGCTGGTGCTTGTTACGAGGTATGTATTCCAGCGTACCTGCAGAGCCCACCGCTTGCATTCAAATGGTCTCCTGCTTCCCTCTGGTGGTCGCCGAAAAATATTCATGACAGCAGACATTTTGACTTGCATGAAGAGCACACGAGGAGTCTCTAACGACGGTAACAATGGATCTCGCTCTCTCTCTTTTCTCTTCAAGTGTCCCAATAAGCTACAACAGGGCGACGGGGAACCAGCAATACCAGGACCCCGGAAACTGAAGCAGCTAAATGGAATTCAGCCATCGTTCCTTTTATTATTCACACCTGTGCTTTTTACACCGCCAAAAGAAATGTCTTCTAGTAAAAAAAAAAGACCTATTTGCAAGTGTCCATGCAACGTGGAGGTGTGTGGATGGACAGAGTCGAGTATAGTATCTGTGTTTTACTCGGTTCGCGTCGCGATGATGCGCACCAGCCAGATGGTGGCATGGTGGGGCAGCAGAGTACTAAGTTGCCCTTATTATTGTAAATGATCAGTCCACCCAATCACACAACATGTATTTCCCCCCCTTGTGGTGTCTCTCGTGCAGATAGGTACCATTAACATATATGCGTAGGTTTCGAGTTATCCAATTCTGAAATGTCTGTCTCCGTGCAGTGGACGTTAATCGAATTGTATTTGTGCTGCTGATAATATGCCGGGGGGGGGGGGGGCATACATAAACAAATGAAATAGCGACGTGTCTTACCAGAAACAAAGTCTTGGTTACCTGGATGATTCACCGACTTCACGGTGAAAGAAGTACGCTGACCTTTAACTTGAGTAAAAGTAGCAATACCACAGTGTGAAAGTACTCGTTCAGACTCCTTAAGTCAGGGATGTCCAAACTTTTTTCACTTAGGGCCACATACAGAAAATTATACGAAAGGCTGGGCCACTCACTCGAGGTGAGGTATAACGCCTCACCTCTAGTGTATTACAGTTAACAAAATGAATCAAATGAGGTAAATTAGGCTTGATATTTGAATATGCTTAAAGAAAAAAACATCCTGTGTTGAGATGATGAGTAAGACCAACTAGAAATGCCAGGTCTGCCAACCAGAGAGGGTTATGTTATGTTATGTACCCCTAACCAACCATAGAGGGTTATGTTATGTTATGTACCCCTAACCAACCATAGAGGGTTATGTTATGTACCCCTAACCAACCATAGAGGGTTATGTTATGTACCCCTAACCAACCAGAGAGGGTTATGTTATGTTATGTACCCCTAACCAACCAGAGAGGGTTATGTTATGTTATGTACCCCTAACCAACCATAGAGGGTTATGTTATGTACCCCTAACCAACCATAGAGGGTTATGTTGTGTTATGTACCCCTAACCAACCAGAGAGGGTTATGTTGTGTTATGTACCCCTAACCAACCAGAGAGGGTTATGTTATGTTATGTACCCCTAACCAACCAGAGAGGGTTATGTTATGTTATGTACCCCTAACCAACCAGAGAGGGTTATGTTATGTTATGTACCCCTAACCAACCAGAGAGGGTTATGTTATGTTATGTACCCCTAACCAACCATAGAGGGTTACTCAGTTCATGAAGAGGTCGGTCCTTCTCTGTCAAAAACTGCTCCATTTCTGATCTCAGGGAATAAAACCGCTGCAGCGCGGCGCCGCGACTGAGCCAGCGCTCCTCAGAGTGATGGAGGAGGTCCCCGTATTCAGCATCAACATCAGAGAGGAAAGCTGGACATTCTCTGTAGTGGAGCCCTCGTGCTCGAATTCTGTTGACAGTTTTCACAACTTTGTTCTTCTCCGAGCTGGACTGTCTTGGCACAGAGGGCTTCTTGGTGGATGATACGGTGCATTTTAACAGCCTCCCCTCCACTCTCTCGCACCTTGGTGCTCGCCTGTCACAGCTGGAGCCCCATCGGTTAGAACTCTACACAGCTTGTCCCATTTGATTCCTATCTTGTCGACTGCATCTGACACAGCTTCAAACATGTCCTTACCCGTCGTCGTGCTCTTTAGACTCCTCGGGTCAAGCATTATCGTCAACTCACCGCAAAAAAAAAAATGAACAGCTGTGCGGTGTTTGTGGCATCTTTACTCTCGTCACATGCAATGGAGTAAAAATCCAAAGCACCAGCTTTATGTGACACTTGATGCTTTAGGTTAGCTGACAAGTCTTCGATCGGCCTCCCCGCTGTGTTTCTGGACATGCTCACGTTGTTGACTTCCTGCCTCTTTTCTGGGCACATTATTCCTGCGACTTTAGTGAGGCATTGTTTTATGAAGTCGCCATCTGAGAAAAGTTTCCCGTGTCGCGCTATGAGTTGAGCCACCTTGTAGCTGGCTAGTGTGGCATGTTCCTGTGTTTGGTTAGGACGGCAAAAATACGATTGTTGAGCTAGCAGGCTAGCTGCCCTTAGCTTAACTTTGTCTTCTCGCTCGGCACCAGTGGAAGACGTGGAGGTCTGATGCTTGGTTTCGTAATGTCGTCGTACAGAATACTCTTTCTTTCGTTGGTTCTGCCATTTTTGGTCATCCGTGGCAAACTTTTTCTTTGATTAATTTTGGTTTGCTGAGAATCTGCCTGGTTGAAGACAGTAGCTCCATCTAGTGGTGAAACTAAGAAGTACAATACACTCAAGTGCAAGTTTCATGTGTGGGCCATATTCCATCATATTTTTTTAATTTGCTGCGGGCCAATAAAAAATGGGCCACGGGCCGTAGTTTGGACACCCCTGCCTTAAGTAAAACAAAAGTGACAATATACTTTAAGTACACAAAGTAAAACTACTTTGAGATTAATCTATAACAATATATCATAATGCATTACTTGGTTTCTACTCTAAAATTGCAAAGTAACTGGTATTAATAAAAGCACCAAAAAAATGTAAAATGTACAATATTTGCCTCCAAAATGAGTAGTAGAAAGTAGTATAAAAATGAAAAAAACTCTAGGGAAGTACAAGTACCTCAGAACTGTAAAACTTAAGTACAAGGGCTGGGTAAATGCATTGAACAAATCAACAACTGGATGTGCCAGAATTATCTTCAATTAAATAAAGATAAAACAGAAGTAATTGTTTTTGGTACCAAAGTCAGCGCTCAGCTTCAATCACTGATGTTAAAAACCACAAACCAAGCCAGAAACCTAGGTGTAGTTATGGATTCAGACCTCAACCTGAACAGCCATATCAAGACAATTACAAAATCAGCCTACTATCACCTGAAGAATATAGCAAGGATTAGAGGACTTATGTCTCAACAGGATTTGGAAAAACTTGTCCACACTTTTATCTTCAGTAGACTGGACTACTGTAACGGTGTGTTTACAGGTCGCTGTAAAAAGTCAATCAGAAAGCTGCAGCTGATTCAGAACGCTGTAGCTTGAGTCCTCACTAAGACCAAGAAAGTGGATCACATCACTCCAGTTATGAGGTCTTTCACTGACTTCCTGTCCAACAAAGAATTGACTTTAAAATCCTGCTGATGGTTTATAAAGCACAGAATGGTTTAGAGACTAAATACATTTCTGATATGCTGCTACCTTATGAACCATCCCGACCCCTGAAGTCATCTGGGACTGGTCTACTTCCTGTTCCAAGAGTCAGAATTAAACATTGAGAAGTAGCGTTTAGTTTTTCTGGTCCACATATCTGGAACAAGGTCCCTGAAAGATGCAGGTCTGCTGAGATCCTCAGAGACCCTCAGCTCCTTTAAATCCAGATTACATCGCTGTTTGCTGTTGCCTTTGATTGAACCAGATTCAAGGATATTAATCAATTTCTGCATTTCACTACTGTATTGTATTTCTTAAACTGCACTGCAACTTTTATTCTATGTTTTAGCTTTTTAATGTTTTACTGACTGTTTTCAATGTTTAAATAAATGTTCTTAATTGTTTTTAAATCTTATTTTCTTTTGCATTATGTTTTGATGCTTATAATGGTTTTACGTGAAGCACTTTGACTGGCCTTGTTGTTGAAATGTGCGATACAAATAAACTTAATTAAGAAAAATGTATTTTGTTAGAAACCCTCACTTATCTTTAGCTTACTCCAACCAAAATTATTTCCACAACCAATCGTTAAAACAAAAATATTAAATAAAACCCTTTGACCCTTTAAGTGCCCGTGAATAACGAGCCTGCATGTCTATCGTGTTCACCTGACGTGGTATTGTTGTTCTCGTTACGTCATCATTAAGCCGCTTACTGTAAAATGTCATTTCGCGCGGCGGGAGGGCCTCGTGACGTTCCGTTGCTCCTCGGTGTTTCCCGCCCTTCTCCGCCGCCGCGTCGAGCGTTTCCGGTCGGCGTCGCCGTCCGCTCGCTCGTCCTTCTCCAATCTCCGTGTTGTTGTTCCCGGTGACGCGGCGGAGGTGTAGCCTGACGCGGGCTCTTACGTGTCGGCCAGAATAAAAGTGGAGCTCCGGAGGCCCGGGAGTGACGAAGGGAGTCCGTATCGGTAAGGACGGAGCGGTGTCCGGGGCTCAGAGAGACGGCGCGCGGCCGCAGGAGGCGTCGGTGTGGTCGGGTTCGGCCCGGAGGAAACAAAGAGATCATGGCGCCGCGGTGTGTTTGTAGCAGGATGGAGGAGGAGGAGGGGGGAGGCTGCGGCGGGTCGGGAGGAACGGAGCACACCGGGCGGCTTCTCGTCGCGGAGCAGCGGGGACCGTTAGGTGTCAACGCGTCAGACACTGGGATGACACTTCACCGGGGTTTATTTTTTTAAATACACTCTGCTGTCAAACTACGCTTTGAGAGACGGACTCATGCGCACATGTTTTGCGCCGTTTCCCGGTTGAACTCCGTCAGCGGCGATGTGTTTATTTATCTGCTCGATTTAATCTAATGTTTGCGGATCTCCGCTCCCCTCCCGCTCCCCTCGTCGGTCACCTCCTGGCTCGTGTTTCACATTCATTCTGTCTCATTAGAAATCGGGCCGTTTTTGCAGGCCGTCACGTTTTAAAAAAACAAAAACATGAAGGGCCTTGAGATATTTTTTTATTTTTTTAAACACGCCCGCCTGTTGTATTTTTAATATTCCCTAAATTGAGACTCGTTGCCCCGTCGTCTCCCGGGATGTGACCGGGGAGAGGGGGCGGTGCCGCGGCCATGTGGCTCCGCTGTCACACGGTGATGGTTTGAAAAGCAGAGGGAGAAATGTGTGAAGCCAATCATGCGGCGAGAGAGGAGCTAGTTAGTTTCTCCTAGTGTTGAAGCCCAGGCGTTACTATCGGTGGTGGAGAGTACATTTACTCGAGTACTGCGCAATTTTGAGGTACTTTGATTGAGTATTTGCATTTTCTACTTTTTTTTTTGTATTTTTTTTTTTACATGGTTTATTTATTTGTCATTTTACAACACAGGGGTTTTCACACTGGAATGTAAGCTATGGCCCCTTGACACTACACACACTGAATATGTATACAAATATTCTATTAATGTTCTATAATATGAAGTAAACTCAAATGATATATACAGTTACTTATATCCAAAACTTTATACACATGCATGCATAATGAGATATTGGTTTACAGTGGGGGATGAGGGTATTTAATTTGCAAAACCATCTTAAAAAAAAAATGTAATTAAACTTGTACACTATGACATATTGGGGGCAAATACTGCATTGTACTTTTCATTCCACTGCATTTATTTGATAATTTTGGTTAATAACACAACATGTAATCAACAAATCAATTGTGACGTAATGTTAAAGATCAATATTTATTATCCAATGATGTATATTAATCTGAAACAGGCCTCGTGTACTCGAATACTGCCAATACTTGTGTACTCTTACTTGAGCAACATTTTGAATGCAGGACTTTTTTTTTTTAACACAGTAATTTCTACACTATGGTATTACTACTTTTCTAAAGTACAAGATCTGAGTACTTCTTCCAACACTGATTATTAAAATATAATTCATTTAAAAAAACAGTCAACCCGTTTCCTCTCCATTTACTTAGTTATTTAAATTAATTCAAATATATTAATTTTATAATCTTTATAATAATCTATTCATCCATCACAATAGTGAGGATTCAAAAGCCACAACAGCTTTTAGAGGGAAACGTCTAAATGTTGGTCATTGAGAGGAAACCTTCTGAACTACAGATAACGGGTTATTAATCTGCGTATGAGCTAGTTGGCCAACAGCGTGTCATCTCATCTTTTTGTTTGTCACGTTTCCGTTCACCTGTCGCTGCGATGACGTGCTTGTCTTGCTCAGAGAATCAGAAAGCCACCGCTTGCCCAAAATAAGCCTGACCATGCTGGCAACAAGGAGAAGTCCCTTTTAGTCGTGATGCGTTCAATGTCACGCTGCTGCGCGGCGTCACCGTGGCAGTGGACTCGCCCCAGATTGGTGCTGGGGGAAGTGACAAGTTCACCGATTACGGTTGGCCAATCAAAAAGGCTCATTCACACTGCGGATAAAAGATTGTTTTGTTTTTTTAAACTCTCGCTGGCTTCCTTTGTTCACCTGTATCAAATTTAGAAACGGTTCAGGTACACAGAGGTGTTTGGTAATAAAACTCTGAACAATCGTCTCTTTCTTTTTTAAGAGACTTTTAACCAACAAGGAATAAATATATATTAAGAAAAGACAATATGTCACCGTGCAGCATTGGGGACCACGTGGTCATCCAGAACATGTGATCGTAAGCAGGAACGCTGAAACAATTCACCCAGACAGACGGGGAACAACTGGAACGCCTCGCCTCATTCTGAGCCCTCCGGGAGCTTCCTCCGCTTGGTTTTCTCATATTTTCCCCACAGTGCTTTAAATATTAGTATAAGTACCTTTAAGATAAATGTGCATCCACTGTGACACCACACACAAACAGCCGAATCAACAAAAAACAAACTACGAGATTCATAAATGTAAGCACTTTACTGTAATATATATATATATATATTGTTGAAAACCTTATGATGCATAAGAGCCCATTTATTATTATTCTAAAACATAATTTAATGCCAAATCACTCTTATTCTTTCAGTCCCAAATAAATGTTTCCTCATTTAAAAAACACGGTAACAGATCACGGTAGCGGTGCCACAAAAAGTTGTTCGTAGTGTCATCTGTGAATAAATAATCAACTTTGATGGAACTACAGGATCTGAATTTGCGAATGGCACCACAATAAATACGATGGGTCAACGAGCAGCATCGTTGTTCTGACCCGTTTTGAGTTTTCCTCTCATTTCTAACCATCTCTATGTCTCATAATCCATCCAGATGTTATTATCTGGCGCACACATTCGGCCTCCCACACATTCTCGAGTTCAGCACCCGGGACTCCATGCTGAATCTTTATGACCGCTACTGTGTTGGTGCAGCAGAAGAAGAACAGAACTAGGAACGTAAATAATGAACAAAAAATATTTTTC
The DNA here is from genome assembly GCA_016806645.1 of Ophiodon elongatus. Taxonomy (NCBI): domain Eukaryota; kingdom Metazoa; phylum Chordata; class Actinopteri; order Perciformes; family Hexagrammidae; genus Ophiodon; species Ophiodon elongatus. The sequence goes on from JACSYO010000333.1 coordinate 4,544,906, forward strand.
ATGTTTAATAGTAACGGATTCGTTGGCATCTGGTTGATGCGCGACGGTCTGAGGGATTGCATTCTGGGAAAGTCATTCCTTCGTTCCTCTGTGATTCAAATTAAAACGTAAGAATATTTTCTCAAGATATCTGCAGTTAATTTAATTTAAAAAGAAAATAAAAAAGAGCTTATTTGAAGGATGGGGATTCAGAGAAACCACCATCACTGGTACTTTCATGTTTTTTTTTAGAAATACTACCCGATCATCCGGAGTATAATTTACTCCCATGGTACTGCAACACTGTTAACAGTGTTGGTATAGTAACAGGACACTTTTTTTTCATGATATAACCTCCATAAGTGAACATTACTATTACATAACCGAGACAGAACAACACACAGAGATCTTCTAGAAATGTTCCAAGTGAGAAAATTGAGGGAAAAATTTCCACTCAGAAATGCTATTTATTTCACGACTGTTGGTTAAATACTCTTCAGTCATGCGCAACTCCTTGGTGACCCATTCAAAAATATAGATTTTCTCCCAAATATATGTTTTCTGTTGGTGAGCTTGCTTTTTGGAGTTTTGCGGTGCCATTTTTTCATGGCACATTTGCGTTGTGTTTGCGTGTGTGTGTTTGTGCCGTCTGTGGTCCTGATGCTGCGGCTCTTTGTGTGAATGTCTTCTAAACAGCCTCTCCTCAACTCTTCATCCTCAGCTCAGCCGATGAAGATGGAGTCCGTGGAGGTTCAGCAGGCAGTGGAGACTGCTGTGACTGAGGCTGAGACCCAGCACATCACCCAGGCACAGATCGCTACTTTGGCACAGGTAACGGGACACGTGGACGCCGTCCGGGTATCGAACAGGTGGCCTTTCGCGGCGAGGCTCGGGGAGTGCAGCCGGTTTGGCCAAACAATTTGAAAAAATTTGGTGTTTAAAGCACACACGGATCACATCACCTCTGAATTTTCAGGTAACCATGACAACGGGGCACGCCTCGGCAACGTGTCCCACGGTGACGCTGGTACAGCTTCCCAACGGACAGACGGTTCAGGTCCACGGCGTCATCCAGGCCGCACAGCCGTCTGTTATCCAGTCCCCGCAGGTCCAGACTGTGCAGGTAAAAAACACACACACACACACACACACACACACACAAACACACACTCTCATTGTGTTTTATCCACCGTGTAAAGAACATGAAGTCAGAGGGTTCATTGGTTTGTTCCAGATCTCCACCATAGCAGAGAGTGAGGATTCACAGGAGTCCGTAGACAGTGTCACTGACTGTCAGAAGCGCAGAGAGATTCTGTCGCGGCGCCCGTCATACAGGTAGTGTGTGTGTGTGTGAAAAACTTTCAGGAGACCGGCAAAAACTATTTTAATACCTCAAAACTAAATCAAACGCTTCCTGAAATCTTTAAATCTCTTTGGACCACATAACTTGCTACTTTTTTTTTTGTCTTTGTTATTTACACTTTTTAAAATGCATCCAGCTGCATCTATGAATATTTTCATATAATGAACACAATATAATACAAAACTCTTGGTGAAAATTGCATCTTTCTGTGCATCACCAGTTCTTTTCTTTCTTTTTTTTCATGTTCGCCCCCATTTAGCTCTTTCTATAACTGCAAAATGTTTCACGCTGTGGTCATTTGTGGTAAAAACCTTGTTTACTGTAAACTGTGATGATAAAATTCAAAGAAAAAAAACAAAGCACAGCATCCCAAAACATCTGGGGAGGGATTTGTTCAAACCATCTGGCTAGTTTTCTCAGTGAGAACCCCGTAAACATGTAGGAGACATGGACATGGCCATCGAAAAGGTGGCGGTGATACTAAAACTGATGCACTATCTCACATTAAATACGCCACCTTGGCTCATGACATCGCACTAAACCTTCTCCCAGTTGGTGTCGAGAGTAACTCCCGTTGTCGTTTGCCCCCTCCTCCCCCCACAGGAAAATCCTGAACGACCTTTCGTCCGACGCACCGGCCGTCGCTCGTATCGAGGAGGAGAGGGCCGAGGAGGATGCATCCGCTAACGCCGCCACACATTCCATCACCACCGTCACTATGCCCACGCCCATCTACCAGACCAGCAGCGGCCAATACAGTAGGTGATGGTCGGCGCGGCGTGGCCGAGGTCGCCCGTCACGCCCAGGTCAAACGTTACGGCTCGTGTCGCAATTATGGGTAGCGTTAGGATTTATCGATTCTATCCCTTCTTTTTTTATTACAAAATAATATATATAATTATTATTTATATTATAATTGACATTATTATTATTATTATTATTATAATTATTAATAATAATACAAAATAATGAATTCAGAACAGGTTTGCAAATAATTTATATATCAACTATAAAAAAAATATTGTTTGCGACAGGAAAGTCACTATATGAACTCAATATTCTCCCGTGAAACAAGTCGAAGTAAAAACAGATAATATTCCTGACATTAAAACACAGAGTGAAGTTTGAAACGAGCGCGCTGCGGCTTTAAGAAGTTTGTCCGTGTCACCGTCCGTGCATTCGAATCGTCACGGTGACGGCAAAATGTGGCGATGTCATCGCTCATGAATGACAACATCATAAGGCTACCGTTTCAAAATCAAAGAATACAGTTATTAATCCCGAGCCCTCACATAAACGTAGCGCTGTCAGAGCGCTGGACTTTTTTTTTTTTTTTATTTATAAACGATCCTCAAAACTCTGCTTGATAAACAAACTAAATACTAAATGCTAGTCTTGGTCAATAATTTTGTTTAGTTTTTACTGGTTTTCTATTGATACATAAAGCTTAGACATGAGCAAACAAAAACAAATACAAAACACATTATTTCAGGATAAGTGGATGATAGGCAAGACTTGACCAATCAGATTCAACTATGTAAGTTCTTAGTCAGGGACACCCCTAATATGTGTGTGTGTGTATATATATATATATATATGTATATATATATATATATATATATATATATATATATATATACATGTAAGTGTGTAAATAGTCAATTGTTCACTAACTTGTTGCCACAACTACTTCATAAGGTTTGCTCTCTCTCTCTCTCCCTCTCATCATTTCATTCCTTCTCTTGGATTTGTTCCCTCTCGCCAAACACACAGTCGCAATCACACAGGGTGGAGCCATTCAGCTGGCCAACAACGGCACCGACGGAGTCCAGGGCCTCCAGACCCTCACCATGACCAACGCAGGGGGAGCCTCCCAGCCCGGAGCCACCATCCTCCAGTACGCGCAGACCAGCGACGGCCAGCAGATACTGGTTCCCAGCAACCAGGTGGTGGTCCAAGGTGAGCGCGGTGTGTCAAAGGGCGGATGCACCTCCATCCGTTACTTTTGAATGTACGCGTTTAGTTTATGACGTATCCTATCAGAAGATCTTGGTCATTTTTCTGCTGTTCAACAAGCAAACGATTCTCAAAGAATGTGACTCTTCTCCCGCCGACCGCACCTCTCAGCCGCCTCCGGCGACGTCCAGGCCTACCAGATCCGAGCGGCCCCCACCAGCACCATCGCCTCGGGGGTGGTCATGGCCTCGTCCCCTGCCCTGCCCACTCAGGGCGCCACCGTGGAGGTCACCCGCAAACGGGAAGTCCGCCTCATGAAGAACAGGTATGAAAGGGGGAGGGGGGTCTGGTCTCAATAGTGGCTTTGCTCTGGCATCAGGAATTCCACGGTAACAAAAAAGTGATACAGCGTTCAGTAGAGCGCCCCCGAACATGAATAAGAAAGACGACATGTTTTCTCATCCTTCCTACAGAGAGGCAGCGCGGGAGTGCCGCAGGAAGAAGAAGGAGTACGTTAAGTGTCTGGAGAACCGAGTGGCCGTCCTGGAGAACCAGAACAAGACCCTGATCGAAGAACTGAAAGCCCTCAAAGACCTTTACTGCCATAAATCCGACTAGTCCACGATCCCGAAACGCCGATCCGGGCCGAGTAGCGTTTCACTCCTCTTCAAAGACTGCCCGGCCTTCCACTTTGCACACGGCTGGCTGATCCAGCCCTACTTCTACTACCTTCTCCTCGGTGGGCTGTCAATAAGGATTCATTTAAAAGTTACACACAATCTTTCCAATAATGGTACACCTGAAAGGAAGACTTTGCTCTTCACGGTCACCATAGCGATACTACACTGGATAGCGTTTGACAGCAGAGTCCAACGAAGATACTATCCTTAAAAAAAGAAGAAGAAAAAGCTCCATCTACTTGGTCTCTTTTTGTCGTCCTAGCCAGATCACGTCGAACTGAATGGTGGACTTGCTCGCTCATATTTAGTGGCCTCCTTGGACTGTATGGAAGCAATAACGCCCGACAAGTTGCCCTTCAAGCATCACCGGTGTTGCTGTGGTTACCTGCAGCTCCGATGGAGATCAGCAGTTCAAACGTGCGACGGTTAAACTCCGTTAAAGGCGTCCTGACACGATATATTTAGAAATGAGTATTTTCACTGGTCAACTTTACAGTTCGGTGTCAAACAGTCGACTGGCCAGAATGATGACAACAAGACCCAGCTTGTAAAAAAACAACAACACAGATTATGAATATTGTACACATTGAAAGTACGCTGAGAACATTAGATCTTTATCCTAAACCGGAGTCCGACGTTTCGGTTTCAGGATGTGAAGGAATCGCGATTCTCAACTTAATCCGCATCAACTTTTTCTAGAAACATGGCCACCAGCGCAGGACGTGGACGGATTGGACACAAACCTTTTTAAAGATGCTACCAACTGCCGGTCTTTTAGGAGGCGGAGCTGCGTACTGTGATGTCGTCTCTCTGCTCAGCCACAACAGACGGGAGTGGGAGGGGCTAATGAAATGCCGAAGCTCAGCTTCATAGGAAGAGTATTGTTTTTACAACGTGGGGTTCCACATCTATAGTTTTGGCCAACGTTTCTATCGGTTAGAGTAACATTATAGCCGCTACAGCTTCAGTCCAGCAGGGAAGCAAAACAAACCAAATTGTTTGGAAGTAAAAACAAATCTGAACGTTAAAGTTATTACGCAACCTGGTTGCTTTAGCTGACGGTTCTCAACACGGTTCTGCACACAAGTCGTTTTTTAGAGGCAAAGCACAATTTTAATGATATAAATATAATATATACATATATATGTATATATATGTATTTATACATATAGACCCAAGTTATATGACAGACACAGCTGGGTGAGTAGGATGTCTCGTAAAAAAGATTAGAGTCTAAAAAGATAAGATAATAACCAGGTTGTACAAAAGTGCACCTTTGTTAACTTATTCAAACAGCGGAGACCTAAATGTTCGGTCATCTCATCGTGCCACAGTAAACGGTCAGTTTGTCCCCCCCCCCCCAAAAAAAAGACCACCATAATCAAAGTTATCATTTTAATGTGACATTTCATGTGTTCTTTTTCTTTTTCTTTTTCTTTTTTTTTTTTTTACAATATTCTGTAATATTGCTGTTTTGCAGCGTCCGGTAACTAAATGGTGGTAAAAGTTGGATCGCGACAACATGCAAAGATGGCAGAGCCATTGATTTTAATTTTTTTAATGTGTAGCAGATTCTTTCTGAAATCTACAGAAGGTATCGGCTACGAATACACGAGTTTAACACTGACAATCCATGTCATGTTTTGTAGGACCATGAGTGTGTATGTGTGTATGTGTGTGTGTGTGTGTGTTTCGAGAAGATACGTGTCCGTGTTAGTCCGTTTATTTTTTTATATGACTGTACATAGACTCTACGGCATGTGTAGACCTCGTGTATTTCCATTTATTCGGTATGAAAAATGTTCTTACGGCTTGTATATGGAACCGACTTTTGCATATATTTGTAACACGCATCAGCGTATAGTAGAAGGCGATGTACGCGTGTGTTCATGTGATCCACCGTCATGGCAGCTAAAAGGCCTCGCTGGGTGTATTTTGGAGCGCTGTGCTCCGTTAGTAGAGCAGTCAGGGTCCACAGCATTCATCACTTGTTGATTCTTTTGTTAATTCGAAAACTGCACGGAACATTTGGTGGTTTCAGACTCATCCACACATGGCTGTGTTTTGAACTGGAAATGTACTTTTATCTCAGCAGGAATGTCTCCATTAACAACTGTTTTTTTTATATATATATCTATATATATAGATATATATATCTATATATATCTTCCAGTTCATCAAATGGAAGCACAACTTTTCCTTCCGCTGTTTATTTTAAAAGGTACTTTTTTAAGTTACTCGATTTTTATTTAAGATACAAGATACATCAACCCAATCATTTGCCGAATTTAAACTGAAAGCTAATCTGAATCCTCTCTAAACCAAAAGTATTTGGACGGTTTTGGGGTATAACGTACTTCTTTATTATGTAAAACTCCAAATTCTTCATGTTTCCTCCAGCTCACTGTCGATGTCTGAAACTTAGCAAACTCATAGAGATGGGGTTACATCCGGATTTGCTCAGTTACGTCCTTCCGAGACCGGTGGGCGTGACATGCTAAACCCCCGACTCCGTTCAAAGAGTCTTTGGTTCATTGGGTTGAAAGCTCCAAAAGTAAGTGGCCCTTGAGTTAACATGTTTTTTTTCCCCACAAAGTATCAAAACCTGAAATCGTGAGCCGAGAGGAAATGTGCTCCTTCCAATTCAGTTTGGTTTCTTTTACATAACAGAGATCATCAGTTTGCGGTAGCTCTCTGTCCGTTTTATTTTTCTAGTTCCCGACATGTTGATATTGTACAGTAGATGTATCCGTTATGTAAAGAGGGGTCGAATCAGCTGAAGAAATCACAGCAGCACCTTCAGGAGGATCTGAATGAATCGTCTCATATCGATCCACAAGACACGTTGTTTGGCTTATTTTGGAGGAGAGGATGAATTGAATCACTATTATGGACCAACAAGAGTGATCAGTGTCAGGGGTTTAAATATAATGTATAATATGTGTGTGGAGGGAGGGGGGGCTGCAGAGCACTCAAAACTTTTCAATACCGGTGCCATTATGAAACCTGAGATGCTGAGATGAAAACTTTTGTACGTGTTTTCTGGCAAAATAATAATAATAATTTCCACCTCTTGCAATTCCTACATCTAGTGCTGGTGCTGAAAAAACAACAACAACATAGTAATAATATTTTTCTTTGTTGTTTGATTACACTTTCTTTCCAACAAAACCCAAAGTGTTTTCATGTCCGTGCCAGAACGGTTTATACCCACGGGCCTCACCTGTGCATGAAACACATTGATATCCATGTGTGTGTGTGTGTATATATATATATATATATATATATATATATATATATATATATATACACACACACACACACACATAGAGAGAGAGAGAGACTTTCTAGAACAGTAACAATAACGTTTTTTCTAACTTTTAATGTCATCAGTTTCTATATTGCCACTTTTACAGGTTATCAATTTAAAAAACGCCATGTATTGTATAGTATCTTGTAGACGAGGTCACCAAATGATGCGTCGTGTAGCGTTCGTTTCAACGTTGTCGCAGTATAAAACTATACCAGCCCGTTATTGGAAAGTGCTGTTACTCTGACATTACATCCCTCTTTTGTAAACACTTGCTATGTTGCAATAAACTTCTCTTGAAGATTGTTATGTATTGTGAATGAATTAATCAATCAATCAACAATCCACTGATGCACCATGATGGGGCCATTTGTTCACATTAATAGACATTTAGTTAAAATACTTTGTTTCAAGTGAAAGTTCTGATTTTTAAATTTTGTGTTTCTTTTTTTTTTGCATTATTATATTGCATATGCATTCATGTGTACGCAGCATTTTAATGTTGCAGCCTGTCCTGGTGGAGCTATTTTGAACTATATTCATTCGGTTGGGTCATTAAATCTATAGCAATGCATCATATTTAATAAAGTTATTATATGTTTTGTATGCAAAATCTTCTCAGCAAGTAACTAGTAATTATACCAGTCAGATAAATTGCATACTAGTAGACAAAGTAATATTAAGCCTATAAAGTATGTGACGGTGCTTGAATGAGGAGGGACGCTGATTGGCAGGGAGATGAAATAGATTAGAGGACGGGCTTCAGGTTCCACCGTCAGAAAAGGGCGTGGGTCGGTGACGATACAGAAATAGTAGCGGTGAAAACACAGTTCATCGGTTTAAATCGTCTTCAACAGACAGCTCCTTCGACCAATGGGCGGCTCCAACCGGCCATTGTTTTGATTCCTCAGCCAATGGGAGTCAATGGAATGTCTAAGTGGGCGGGGCTACAACACCCCGGTGCCAAGTGGTGCCGTATGTGAGCTCCGGCAACAGATGGCAGCGGCGGGGAGTACACCCAGCACGAATCAGACGGGGTGGAGGCGCTAGCGGGGACCGGACCGGCAACTAAACTCTGTTACTTCATGAAGAACCGGAACACGGCTTCGTCCATCTGACCTCATTGATCATTTCTGGCCTGCAGTCTTGGATTTTTCTCTTTTTACCTTAATTTCCCACAGGAGGCCGCAGAAACATCGGGCTAGATTTGGCTACACGCCGACACCGAATGCGTGACGTCTGCGAGATTGTTTTGGAAAGTCTCGTGAAATGGTTTTTGGCGGTTTTGAATCGTAACATTTTTACTTTTGAGACTAAATCCTGTTCACGCGACAGCTGTAATTAATGTGTAGTGGAAACAAAGTTGAGGAGACAAGCTAACTAGTTAGCTGTAATGCTAGTTAGCTTCCTAGCAGCGACACTCCAGCCTGTCGGATGAATGAATGAACTGTCGACTCTCTCCGTTTAACGAACAGCTGCTGGCTGTTATTTCAAGAGCACGTCGACTAATACATGAGCCGAGCGGGTGAGAGGCTGACTCCTCTCTGACCGGTCACCCCACGTCACCCTCGGATGGACAGGAATGCGACGCCGGGGAGTTGGCGGACAGCGGCGATCTAGCCCGCTCAGATAGTGTCGCGCTAACACCGTCAACCAGCCCAGTGATGTTCATGAAGCCGGGGGCAGCTCATCTTAGCTAGCTACGACCCTTTGCACCACTCGGACTACTTGCATTACCCGCCCCGCGCCGCCGGGATGGGGAACACCGTGTCGTGCTGCGCCTCGCCCGAGTCCAGCCCCAAGCTCCCGTCGAGGCAGCCCGCGGAGCGGCTGGAGGAGCTGCAGACCAGCACCGAAGTGAGCGACGACAACACCGTGCCCTACCTGCAGCACATCAGCGACAGGGAGGTCCCAGACGGTAGGCGTGCACCTGGTCACACCTGTGCTGCAGTTAAACCGCTTTACGCCTCACTTCAGTGTTTGGAGCCCGACGCGTCACGTCCCACGCTGTTTGTTTACACAGGGAGGGCTCATCCAGATCTAGGCTCCTTCTTCACGTGACTCTTAAGCGCACCGACTTTGATGACGGATAATGCAAACATATATCCGCCACGTATGTGCACGCACACCCAGTTCTGTCGGCATAAGGGGGGGGGGGGTCGGGGGTCCTACACTAATTCAGGCACACGAACAAGAGCCATCTTTAGTGCAATAACCTGATGGTGTGTCCTCTTTAGCTAGTATCACGTATCCAGACGTGTTTATTGCAGTGCAGAAGATGATATTCTTCTCACTATTTAGTTGGGCATCATGTTGATCACACTGACGTCACATCACCCAGTCAGACATTAACAGAGCAAACAAATCCCCTCATCTCTTTGGCGCCACATTAACCACTCGTTAAGTATGACAATAATAAACAAACCCCGCATCGTTCATTTATTATTGTCTTTTACCAACCTTGGGTTTTATTTCCGTGGCCTGTTGTTGAGTGGGGGTGGGTGAGAAATAAACTAGAAATAGAGAGGGATCACACATTTAAAAAAATATATATATATACATACATACATACATATATACATACATATATACATACATATATACATACATACATCTGTGCACAAACTGAGTCTTGTAATGTGCTGCGCAGTGACATTAACTTAGCAGCAACATGCCCACTGTTCCAGAGACAAAGTTTAAATTAAGGTTAGCAAATGGGACATGTCTTCAGACAGTAATCCCCCCTCACAGTTTTTTCTTTGACATGCTGTGATACGGGCCCTTGATGAGGAAAGAATCTCAGAAATGTCCCTGTGATGTAGGCCCGGGCTCAGTTGTGTCCTATAAGTCCCAGTGTTGCCGTTCATACCACTGGGGTGGCGTGTGTGTGTGTGCAGCTGTCGGCAGGGCGAGGGTCAGAATCTGTCCAGCGGTCCTCCCCGCATTCCTCGTGTCTCCTCTTGCTGTCCTCGCTTCACAAACTGCTCCCATCGCCTAATCCCCCCCAGTCTTTTATGTAACGCGCTGTCTGCTCGGATTTAGATAAAGAACACGATTCTCAAAGTCATGCTCGTGTACGAAACAGTGTCGTGTGTTTGGCATGGCCGGAATTTACAGCTCTGTCAGTAAAGTATCTCAATGGAGGCCAAAAAAAAAAGAAGACGCCCCAATACGATTCTTGATCATTTGACTGGTTGTCTATTCTCACTTTAAAGACAGTTGCCCACTGGGTGATGGGGATACTGATACCTAAATCACACGTGTCTCTGGTAGAAGTTCAGTGAAGTTTGAAAGTAATAGGAGCCAACGTCATTATGAGGGATACGTACTGACTTTGATCAGAAAGTAAACTGTAGGAATGTGGCCTACATTACAATACACGCGTGATACAAAGTCAACATTCATTTGCGTGGTGTCAAGTCCTTCGCAGTCTCCAACCCACAGACGTCATCAGATGAGGCGATATCTTCCCCCGGTCGAGCTCTGCCAAGTCTGCACTGCAGCCATCTTCGCTTCCTGCTCGTCTCGGATGCCTTTTTTTTGTTTTGCGAGATAAATCCAACGGCTTGCGTTGCATTATTTCCTCACGGGGGGGGGGGGGATGCACAGACTCGCACTACTGTTTGAATCGTTGCTTCGGCTAATGGCTTCCTGTCCTCTCCTTTGGCTTCATCGCGGCCCACAAGTGAGAGGCGAGCTGCACACATGGCGCCTTCTGTTGACAGATTGTCATTATGAAGCACTTATGTCCACTTTATTGTTTCTTTCCTCAGAGCTGGCCTCAGAGTCCAACCCATCTGACCACGCCCGGGCGAGCACCATCTTCCTCAGCAAGTCCCAGACAGACGGTGAGCAATCCCGACATGGGACACACACACACACGCACACACAGCAGATTCACAATAGCCGCCTTCTGTAAGATCCTTTTGAATAGCAAACACACACACACACACACACACACACACCTAAAACGCATGGTTCCTTGTTGAATGTTAAGACGGATATGTTTTCAGGGGTGGAAGTATCAATTCTGTACCACGTGTTTTTATATTTGTGCAATTGTCTAATTTTAATCATCGGCCCTGTTTTTGTAGTTGTTGCAGTCCTGTCGGTGTAAAAAAAATTATGAAAAAAACCAAACTGTAGAGCTTGATTTAAGTTGGGAGTGCGTCACACACCCACTGGAGCCTCAGGCATCTTCAACGATTCACTCAATAACTGATTAAAATAGGGCATTTTTTTGTCAGACTGCCGAAGATGTCTTTAATTAGCTGCAAGGTAAAATAAAAATAGAAAATCAGGTGCAATGCCACATTTGATTCTTTACAAGATGCAGAATCTGAACGCTGATACCCACTTTCCCTTTCTAGCTCGGCTCTGTTGAACATTTCTCTTCTTTTTACAGTACGAGACAAGAGGAAAAGCAACCACATAAATCATATCAGCCATGTAAGTGTCCCGGTCTGTCTGCTGGTCCTCTGATTGGTTGGTTGAATTGATTGCACGTGCTTTGTGTTTGTATTCAATCATCTTAGATAGAGTTTTTTATCAATAATAGAAGCCGTTCATAATGCAACGTCTTTAACAGCGGCTGTCAATGAGCATAATGTCAGACCTAGATATCTGAGACGTGGTCATCAACTATTCAGGCACCACGGCTCGTTCCCGGCCTGTGATGAGTTCAAGTTGTTTATTTGTGCGATTTCCAACCTCTCCAGGTATCCCCCGGTCTCCTGTCGAAGAAATACAGCTCCTGCTCCACCATCTTCATCGACGACAACACCGTCAGCCAGCCAAACCTCAAAAGCACAATCAAATGGTGGGAGAATTTCACACGCAGAGAAAACACACACACACAGAGAAAACACACACACGCACACACGCACACGGCCGTGTTGTCCAAAAGTCGCTCCTCTCGCATGACAAAATCCCGTTGCATCACAGCGTGGTAATCCTGGAGTAATACTGACTGGGTGCGTGACTGAAGCAGATGCTCTCACGCCTAATTCAGGGCCGTCCTCTGGGAGGACGTCATTTCTGTGAATTTTGAAAAACACATTTCATCGGGATTATCTCGGTGTGTTTAAGTGGGGCCTCCCTGCTGAATGGGAGCAGATGTTTTGGTGTGACACACACACACACACACACACACACACACACACACACAGTTTATTATTCTCCAATTGAGATGTTTTTTTTATTGAAGCTTTTAAAGGCAAAAACTACAACACAATTTTTAATGTCCTTCTTTTTTCTCTCTCTCTCTCTCTCTCTCTCTCTCTCTCTCTCTCTCTCTCCCTCTCTCCAGTGTCACGTTAGCAATATACTACCACATCAAAAACAGGTAGGTGTCCACCTGTTCTATGATCTCCATCACATGTTGTTAAATCACGAACGTGTGTTGACAGATTGTGTGTGTGTGTTCCTTAGGGACTCAGGCAAGTCACTGGACATCTTTGATGAGAAGTTGCACCCCTTATCAGTGAGTATGGCAATGAGACACCCGGCGAGACGTGAATGTTGAATCTGAACCTGACAATGAGGAAAAACCCTGAGCAGTCAACCGTAAAGCCAAGATAAGAGAGGGGATCTGGTTCAACAGCCACACTTCAGTCAGTCAGACAGACAGACAGACAGACAGACAGACAGACAGGCAGTAAGAGAAACAGATCTCAGTCAGACATGCTGCTAGATAACTGCTAGAAAAAGAGAGGAGGAGGAGGAGGAGGAGGAGGAGGAGGATGAAGAAGACACTGACGCTGTCCAACTTTCTGCGGTCATTATTTACTTCAGTTGTGTTTTACTTTCCTGTTACTGTCTTATGAGAGATGAGGACAACAAGCGGACCTCAAAGATTTCTCTTCAATTGAAACAAACTCGGCGACATAATAACTGCAATAATCCCATCAAATACGTTGCAGCCCATAAGGACGAATGTTGGCCTATAAACAAATTAATTAATAAATAGATTAGCCGTAGCCTACTTCAACATATAGGCTTTAAATACAACACCTGGCTTGAAAAATAAAAAAAACTGATTCATTTGATGACTGATTTGGATGTTGATTACCATGGCAACGGTCAAAGCGTTGAAGCATTGGGGTCAGCTTTACTCCCCGAGTACGATCCGGATAGAAGTAGGAGAAGATGTCTTCCTCTGAAACACGCCTTCTTTTTGTCCTGGCCATCATCCGTCTTCCTCCTGACTCGGGCGTCCACGTGAAACGTAGCGGCGTTCCTTTTCCGGCCTTCCCGTGGAGATTGTTCGCCGCTGACCGGGCATGGAGGGCGATCCACGACGCCTCACGAACGCTCCACCAAACGTGAACAGTCGTGGTCGGCGATGCATCTTTGGAACGGATGCGAGTCACGAGCGGGACAAAAATGTCGGGCTTCCTCTTGTGCTCTCCTCTACATGCTCAGTCAGACTCGTGGTCGTGAGCCGTGTCCTGTCCCACGGTGACGTTTTGTTTTCACACGCACACTCGCAAGTCTTTTTTTGGAGAACCTCTCCAAGCTGAAGACGGCGTCAAATAGAAGGGAAGTGTTCGAGAATCTTTTTTTTATGTCACACTCCGATGGAACAAACATTACTCGATGTCTGCTTCTCAGCGAGTGTCATTGTGACCTTGTATATTAAAGGGAAAAAGGTATTTTTTCAACCTGCTGTATTTGCCATAAATGTGGCTATTGTGGCTCTACGGGTGGTGTCAGCGCTGTACTCGACTCCTCCGGTGTAGTGATTCAGGCCGAGCCTCCTGTGGCTTCCCTAGTGAACGTGATATTTCCATGAATCACTGGAAACTGATTTCTGGCCTCTGATCCGACCAATAGTGAACGCACGAAGCAGCGAGCATTTTCCTCTTTTCAGACATTGTTAATGGATTTTTGTATTTTTTTTTACTTCCCCAAACTTTATTTATTGGGTTTCCAGACAAATAACAGTAATACAGCAAGCTTCAAATTGGGGCTTTAATTTATTACAAAACAGAAGATGACAGGACAATTGGCCCCCTATGAGAACATCTGAGAGAGAGAGAGAGAGAGAGAGAGAGAGAGAGAGAGAGAGAGAGAGAGAGAGAGAGAGAGAGAGAGAGAGAGAGAGAGAGAGAGAGAGAGAGAGAGAGAGAGTGTGTATGATGCACGTGCACGTGCATCATTTAAATAGACGTGGCAAGGACACTGAGAAAAGGGTCTCTGGGTTTGCCAGTCGGCGATGGTGTTAATGGGTCTTAACACCGGAACCCGTCTCAGTCTCACTTCTATTTCTACACGCGGAGGCCGAGCTGACCTCTGACCTGCTGCTTGTGCTCCGTTTTCTATTCTCGTGTTGTCGGTTTTTCATTTCCAAGGATGAAAAGAGGTGAATCGGTCTCGATGAGCCCGTCACCTCGCGGCCTTCAGACGTGTGACCCGTTTGTCCCCCACAGAGAGAGCCGGTGCCGGATGACTACGCCCGGGTCGACCCGGAACACAAGCTGATCTACCGCTTCGTCAGAACGCTCTTCAGCGCCGCACAGCTCACCGCGGAGTGCGCCATCGTCACTCTCGTAAGTCTGTCCCCCTTCACGCGCCCACTTTGTTTTTAGAATGACGATATTATCGGTGAGTTTAATGGAGGCTTAGCTGAGTCCCAAATTCAGGTCACGTCTGCGTTTCTGGCGTAAAGATAGTCCAATTTTGTTTTTGTTTTTTGTACAAACTAAGACGGATCAAATCAGACACTCTAGTCTCTGAAATATTATTGTTATTAGGTACCTTCAGAATCCAGTGTGAGTCTGAGGCCATTTGTAAAGAGGCTTCTATCAGTATTCTGTTGACTATTATAACAGCTGATCTAAAGTCTAGCAAGACGTACATCACTCACAACGACATCTGATAAAGTCCATGACAGACTTGTGGAAGAACACAGGAGCAACGTTTTGTTCGTGTAGTTAAAACAAGGTGTTATTACCATGAGCCGGTCACCAGAGGGCAGTAAAGTCCCACAAACTGATCTGGTCCCAAATGACACCTGAGGAGTGAGCGTCTGTCTCTCCACCAGAGACCAGAGACACACATCACATCAGACATTTCACTGTTCGAGACTGGGCGGGTTTGCTTGTAGAGCGCGACGAGGAAAGAGCAAAGTGAAACCACAATCATTTCTCTCTCAGTTTCTTTGGTGTTTTTTTAAATTTTTATTTAGCGTGACTGACAATTTTTTCATGTTTTTTTTCAAACTGGCAAGCCGGCCCAAATGAATATCGCCAACATGTCGTAGCTTTTTACAGTTAGTAGCATGTAGTCTGTATGATTTTGCTCTGGCTTGTCCAGTGAGTACAACTATGCCATCGACCTCAAAGGTGTTCCCATTGCAACGCAGCTTTACTACATACAACATTTGCTAGAAGCCAGTGTTCCCCTGGCCGTTCTCCCCGGTAGCGTACAGGGAACCGATAAGGGAACCGATAAGGGAACCATTAAGGACTCAAATGACAAAACCTTGTCGGCTCCCCACTTTAAAAGTTTAAAACGTAAACCTTCTCCTGACTGCAGGTGTACTTGGAGCGCCTGCTGACCTACGCCGAGCTGGACATCTGCCCCGCCAACTGGAAGCGCATCGTCCTGGGCGCCATCTTGTTGGCGTCCAAAGTCTGGGATGACCAGGCCGTGTGGAACGTCGACTACTGCCAGATCCTGAAAGACATCACTGTGGAGGACATGTGAGTTGGTTTTTATTCCCCCAAAAAAAACAGAATCGATGGTTTTAGTCACCCAATCAGTTTCTGTGAGGGGGGGTCGGGGGGGGGGGGCGTTGGTCGTCGGTCGTCGGTCGAAAATATCCGTCAAGCTAGAAGCCCTGTTCTGAAAGTGAACCTTAAATACTTTTACAATGTATTTTAGATTTGAGTTTGGATTGGAGCGCTTGTAGCACAACCCTCAGGACTCGGATGTTAAACTCCTGATACGTCGTTCGGTCACATGACTTCACGTCGGCTTGATGGCGTTTCGTGGTCTCATTCAGCCACATGTTAGCGGTAGAAAATAGATTTGAGTTTGGAAAAGAACAGGATCTGGTGGCCTTCTGCAGGCGAGGACACTCAAGCAGCCCGCTGCCATCTAGTGGCCTCTCCTTTTGTTGTTCCCAGTTGACTGGTGAAATAAGTTGAGATAGATAGATAGATAGATAGATAGATAGATAGATAGATAGATAGATAGATAGATAGATACTGAAATGTTTTCGCTACAGCAGCATTTTTACATACATTATGACATTTTAAGTCAATTATTTAAATCTTACCATAGACGTTGGCGTGGCAACCTGGACCCACCAGACGGTCTGTTTACACAGAACCGTCTGAGAAGCCGTTTTTGAAAAAGAGCAGACACTTTAAAAAAAAAAAAAAATACGTGGCAAGTGATTGGATGAACCCGCTGTCAATCAAACTCTTCAACAAGCCAGTCGGGAGAAGAGACAAAACAGTGAGACCTCAGTGTTCTTTGCTCTTCTTTCCAGTTCTTGTACAGCTGATGCTCTCGCAGCATCTTCGCTCACCTTTTAAGGAGCCGCCATTGTTGTTTAGAACAAACAGTCGCCTCTCCGTGTTGTCACACACACACACGCACACAAGCACACACAAGCCACGCCCGTGAGCTGCCCGTAGCTCCCTGCTGGACACCGATTGGTCCGCTCACTGGACACGAAAGCGTGACTTGAAGCCTGGGGAGTGGGATTTATCGTGTTGGACGTGTGAAAATGGAGCACTTACATCACACCAGATGCCACGTAGCCAATCTTTTCAAAGAATAATTTTAATAATGTAAATGACAGTTGTCAGGGCATAAAACCATTGATCTGTCTGTGTCAATGAATCAAGACTCAACAGTCTAACAACAACACGGTGCTGTAAACGAGTTTGAATTGAATCGTGGATTTGGAGACACCCTTAATAATGGCATAGCTTTGCATTTGTCAAGCTTGTTTTGTTAATAGTCATCAGGTCATTTAATTGATGCAGCAAAATGAAAACAATGCTCAAAGAATTCTTGACAAGGCTGACGTTTCAAATTCATCCCTAAATTTGGCTGCTGTTTAAAAAAAACATTTAATGAAAAAGGGGAGATTTCAACAAATGCAACGTGGTTCTCATTTTGGCCACCACATATTGCTCGCCCCTCTTCATAAAAGCACAATATGTAACAAAGATGCACTCGGAGCAGACGGCAGACGAGAAGCGCTGGGGCTGATGGAGCTGATGGGGCTGATGGAGCTGATGGGGCTGCAGCATCTCTGCTGTCGATCGGGGCTACAAGCCGGTGAAGAGGCCCGGGCTGCACTCGGAGCGCCCTGCCTTTATTTCCTATGATTGCTTGATTTTTGTGTGTGTGTGTGTGTGTGTGTGTGTGTGTGTGTGTGTGTGTGTGTGTGTGTGTGTGTGTGTGTGTGTGTGTGTGTGTGTGTGTGTGTGTGTGTGTGTGTGTGAGCTTGTATAGAAGAGGCTGAAAGTGCCTCCCTATTTTTTTGTGATTTGCAAAGGTGCGTTCATCGCCTGCATGTCCGTGAGCCCCGATCCCCCTCTGACTCTCTCTCTCCTCTCATATATATGTCTGACCCGCACTCTCTGCTCTGTTTTTCATTGCCGTCATTGAAGTGTCTTTGTGAGCCTGTTCGGGTCCGGATGGACTGATGGGAAGAAGGGGCAGAGAGGGAGAGGGAGAGGGGGAGAGAGACGGGGGGAGAAAGCACAGGGGAGGGTTTCTCAAGTGCTCTCACTGCTTCTACATAATGGCCCCCGGCTCTCGCCCACTCCATTAGTTGCCCCGGGAGACCAGACATCACACGCACACTCGCGCTCACTCCTCGCCACCTTTGCTGACCAACAAAGCATCCCAGATGCCGTCTCCTTGGCGACCACCTCCCCTTAGCTTTTTTTCTCATGGCTGCGAGGATGCTGAGCGGGAGGACGGCCGATGTCGGTTGTAGTCTGGAAAAAAAGATGAGCTGTGGCAGAAGTGGGTGCTCGTCTGATGCATGTCTGATTGCCTGTGTGTGTGTGTGTGTGTGTGTGTGTGTGTGTGTGTGTGTGTGTGTGTGTGAGAGAGAGAGAGAGAGAGAGAGAGTGATCTCTATACAAGTTCCTCCCGCTGACTTTTACAACGTGACCATTTCTTCACCTGTAACCGCAGATGGAGCAAAATGTTTTCTTCTATTGAATAGCTGTCAACAGTTTACACTCAGAATTCCAAGTGGCTGATCAGAAGTCAGGTCTTCGTGGCCCTTATTTATTTATTTATTTATTTATTTTTAATCAAAGTTGTGAGCAGCCTGAACAGTCAGCGTTGTACTACAAAACTGTAAAATAGATTTTACAACATTTAATGCACCCGGCTCATGTTGCCCACAGTGTCGTCCACTGTGGACGAGAGCCGTCGGCTAAAGTCCCAGCAGGGAGTTTTAACCCTCAGGTGTCTCTCCGCCCGCCAGGAACGAGATGGAGCGCCACTTCCTGGAACTGCTCCAGTTTAATATCAACGTGCCAGCCAGTGTCTACGCCAAGTACTACTTTGATCTGCGGCAGCTGGCCGACGACAACAACCTCAACTTCCCCCTGGAGCCTCTCAACAACCAACGCGCCCAGAAACTAGAGGTGAGCGGCCCTCTCCTCTCTCCTCTCTCCTCTCTCCTCTCTCCTCTCTCCTCTCTCCTCTCTCCTCTCCTCTCCTCTTCTCTCCTCTCCTCTCCTCTCCGTTTCCGGTTGCGTGTGAGAGTGGCGTGGAGTTTGTATTGTCACTGCTTTGGGTTTCCTCTGTTCTTCTGTCTATGCACATGATCCGGTAAGAGATAAGGCAGGTATTGGTGTTTGTTTGGTGTTGTTTGGGAGGATGGCGTCCTCTGAGACGCCGCGGCCGTCCCTCCGGCAGGGAGTCCGGTTAGCTCCACCGGACAGCAGCGTGGTGGTGGAGGAGGTGCTGCTGGCTGTGGGAGAGCAGGTGGGACACGACCAGCTCTCCTTCGCCTCCAGGATGAACAAAGCGGTGGCCGTGTTCGTGACGAGCGAGGCTTGTGTCCACAACCTGGTAGAGAGTGGCGTGTTCATCAGGGACAGCTTTGTGCAGGTGTCTCCGCTCTCGGTTCCCTCCACGCGGATCACCGTGTCCGGTGTTCTGCCGTTTATACCGAACGACGTGTTGGAGAAGGAGCTGTGCAGGTTTGGTAAGTTTGCCAGCAGGTTTAAAGCAGTCAGTTTGGGATGTAAGGATCCCAAAGTGAAGCACGTGCTGTCTCTCAGACGGCAGGTCTTCATGTTCCTGGAGTCACCGACACAAACACTGGAGGTGTCCTTCAGGGTGAAGCACGGGGACGGGTTCTATGTGGTGTACGCAAGCTCGGGACAGATCAAGTGCTTTGAGTGTGGACAGGTAGGTCACAAACGCTTCGCGTGTCCGCGCAGGCAGCAGGAGGGGGGGAGAGGGGGAGGGCTGTCTTGTGAAGGAGAGGACATGGAGGATGAGAGTGACTCAGATACTGCATCTAATGCGGAAGCATGCATTAAAGGCACTGATCTGTATTCATTAGAGGAAATAAACTCGTTTTTGGATGTAACTTTTAAAAGATTTGTACAAGTGAGCGACTACTTCGGCGACACTGAGAAGTTCATACGATCTGTTGGGGTGGTGCAGAGACAGGTGGGTTTTGATCTTTTAGATGAACGAAAGCGTTTCCGTTTAAAGAGACGCATCACGATCCTGAGGAAGGCCAAGAGGTAAATGGCTTAAAACAAAGTAAACAGTTTAACATGATCATGTGTCACACGGGATATTCCATTGTCTGCTTATTTCTTGTCTTGTCTTCCTTCTATCCTCTGACCTTTTTATGCAGAGCTTTAATGGGAGGGACAGGCATAAAAGAGCATTAATAATGGAAATTGTAAATCAAAAAAGGTTGGACATCCTCTTTTTGCAAGAAACTCACACCATTCCATCAGATGAAGTAGACTGGGGTTTATGGTGGGAGGGCTCATGCACCCTGAGCCACGGCACCAATCTTAGTGCCGGAGTAGCCGTGCTGTTCAGAACAGAAGCTAATGCAACAGTTCTGTCTGTCACTGAGGTGGTGAGGGCAGAGATAGAGGGCTCGGTTTACTGCTTTGTCAACATTTATGCACCAAATCAGGGGCCGGAAAGAGCCCGCTTATTCACTATGCTGCAAAACGAACTGCAAAAACTGAAAAAGTTTGTTTCAGTTCTCTGAAACAATGGTGGGAGGTCAGAAAGGCACAGATCCGTGTGTTCTGCCAGCAGTACACCTCAAACGCCACCGCTAAAATCAAGTCTGCTGTTACGGACCTTGAAGCCAACATAAAGGACATCGAGGACGGCTTTCAGAGAGACCCGGATCCCGGTGTGGGCCAACTGCTGAAGGAGAGGAGGATGGAGTTGAGCTCCTTCCTACAAGAGAGAGCGAAGGGAGCTCTGGTTAGGGCTCGTTTTCTCCAGGTGAAAGACATGGATGCCCCAAGCTCGTTCTTTTTCAACTTGGAGAGATCGGCGGCGCAGAGGAAGCGGGTGACCTGTCTGAAGCTCCCAGGAGGCAGGATAACCACCGACCAGAGGGAGATGAGGACCCATGCCGTGGGCTTCTACGCTGCTCTTTTTGGGGAAGAGCAATGCTGCAAGGAGAGCCGTACGGAGCTCCTGGAGGGTCTTCCACAGCTCAGTCCAGCAGAGAGGGGTACGCTGGACGGGGAGCTGACGCTGGAGGAGCTGACGGCTGCAGTGAACCAGATGGTTTCAGGAAGGACTCCGGGGATTTCGTGAAGCAGTTCTGGAACATCATTGGTTCTGACTTCCATGGTGTGTTGATGGAATGTTTTAAAACAGGATCACTTCCTGTTTCCTGCCAGCGGGCAGTACTCTCCTTGCTGCCCAAGAAGGGTGACTTGGCCCTCCTTAAGAACTGGAGACCAGTGGCCCTGCACGGATTATAAGGTGCTTTCCAGAGCCTTATCCAACAGACGAAGAGACTACTTGGAATTAATTGTAAATAGTGACCAAACATACTGTATCCCGGATAGAACAGTTATGGACAATATTTTTCTTATTCGGGATGTGCTTGATGTGTGCAAATTCCACGATGTAGATGTTGGTATTGTCTCCCTGGATCAGGAGAAGGCTTTCGACAGGGTGGACCACTCCTATCTGTTTTCTGCATTGGGCTTGGTGAGGGTTTTTTGGCTTGGATGGGTTTGTTATACAGCGGTGCTGCATGTATGGTGAAAATGGGAGCTGGGCTGAGTCGACCGATCCCTGTACAACGGGGGATAAGGCAGGGTTGTCCGATTTCAGGGCAACTTTACAGCCTTGCCATTGAGCCACTGTTGTGCAGGCTGAGAAGTCGGCTCACTGGTCTGTCACTGCCAGGGTCCTCCAGTCTTTGTCGTCCCCTCGCTGTGTCTGCGTATGCTGATGATGTAAACATCTTCATCAGGGACCAGGGAGATGTTCTTTGTCTGCAGGATACTTTGTCACTTTATGAAAAGGCTTCATCTGCACGGGTGAACTAGGAAAAATCTGAAGCCTTATTGGTAGGTCAGTGGAGACAGCAGATGGTGCCTCACCTGCCCGGAGGTCTTCAGTGGGGAAAAGAAGGTTTAAAGGTGTTGGGTGTGTTTTTAGGATCTGAGGATTACCAGAAAAATAACTGGGAGGGACAGTTCTCAAGGTGGAGGTGGGTACTGCACCAGCTGTCTTATAGGGGAAGAGTTCTGGTGGCTAATAATTTGGTTGCCTCGACTCTGTGGCACAGACTCATCGCGCTGACGCCACCAGGAGGCCTCATAGCAGAGATACAGAAGTCTGTTGTGGACTTCTTCTGGTCTGGCCGGCACTGGGTTCGTGCAGCAGCTCTCTATCGGCCTGTGGCAGAGGGGGGGCAGGGTCTCATTGACATCCAGTCCAGGATCGCCTCTTTCAGACTCCGGACTGCACAGAAGCTGCTCTATGGCTGTGGCCCCAGCTGGAGGGATGCTGTTCGACTGCTGCTGAGGAGAGCTGGGCGGTTGGGATATGATAAGCTGCTCTTTCTCCTACAACCTGAGGAAGTGGACTTGGCCGGGCTGACGCTGTTCTACAGCTCTGTTCTGCAGGCCTGGCAGGTTTTTAACATCTCACGTGAAGACGATGAGACTCCAGGCGTGTGGCTGCTGGAGGAACCTTTGTTCTTCAACAGCTTCACAAGGACTCAAACGCTGCAGTCGGCCAGCCTGCGAACGCGTCTAAGGGAAGCCGGCTGCACTAAACTGGGACATTTGGTGAAGATGTCATTAACAGCATCAGCCATGGTCGCCTTCAGGCAGAGCGTCAACATCACGTCTGTCAGGTTGACTGACAGGATAGTGGAGGAGGTCTGTGCCGCCCTGCCACAACGCCTGAGAGCAGTTGTGGGAAACTGTGCTCTGTCTGACCAGTGGGATGAAGAGAGTACACCCCCCCCCCACTCTGCTCATTGCCCCAGCTGTGGGGGACTAGCAAGGGGGAGGAAACCAGCTACTGACGTTCACAACCCCTCGTCTGGACTCTTTTCAGGCAGTAGGGAGAAAATAAATTTATGAAATCTGTGTAAAGGTTGTGAACTTGCGCTCTCTGGCAGGGTTGAAGTAGTCGAGGTGGACCGAGTACTTTGGCCCGAGCTTTTCCCCGAGAGGCAGCTGGAGGTTCTTGTACAAGCTGCCCGTTGAGAAACGGACGGCAGACCTCCAGTGGAGGGTTGTGCACGGGGCTATAGCCACAAACAGATACCGGGCACACCTGGATCCACACATTGGGGAGGGGTGCTATTTCTGCTGTCAGACTGAGACCCTGGAACACTTGTTTGTTCAGTGTCCTCGGCTCTCAGCACTTTTTGGACTTTTGAAGGGATGGTTTCAGGGTCTTGGAGAGGGCTTTTCCTTTTATTTATATATATTCGGTTCAAAATACTGTGCAAAAAAGAAGGCTGTCCACACTCTGGTGAACCTTTTGTCTGGTTCTGCCAAGTTGGCCATCTGGCTGACACGGAAGAATCGGGCGAGGGGTGCCGGTAGTGAGGATCCGGTGGAAGTTCTCAAGGGACTGGTGAAGGCCCGACTCAGGGTGGAACACGCCTATTACCAGACGGTGGACAATATACAGGCTTTCAGGGACAGATGGGCTACTGGGAACATTTTATGCTCAGTGGGTGCTGGTGGAGAGCTGATGGTAAACTCTTGATTGATTGTTTAATGTTGTTCTTTGGCTATTCTTTTTAGGTTCGTTTGTTTGACTATTTTTTGTTTTTCAAAGTGATGTTTTGGAGTGTTTTCTGTTTTTCTCTGTAATAGTGAAATAAAGGAATTGTTCAAAAACCAAAACAAAAAAAAACCTTCTCTTCACCTCTCCTCTCGTCTCCTCTCCTCTCCTCTCCTCTCCTCTCCTCTCCGTAACGTTGGCCTTTTCTGGCCCACGGCTCAGTAACTGTGTTTTTGTCCACGCAGGCCATTTCAAGACTATGCGAAGACAAGTACAAGGACCTGAGTCGGTCAGCGATGAGGCGATCCATCAGCGCCGACAACCTGATAGGTATACGGCGCTCCAACGCCGTGCTGTCATAGGCCAGACCGCCGCCCCTAAAGCCCAGCTCAGCCCCGCAGCCGGGACCCCCGGACACGTGGAGCCAAGCAGCAGGCGTCAGGCTTGAACCGCTACCGTGTGACCTGGCCGAGCAGTAATCAGCGCCACGACCGTACAGCGGCGCCATCGGAAACTCCACCACACAACTATTTCTTTCTTCTTTTTTTACAGATCCCTTATTTATTTCTTACTCGTCCCTCATTTCCTGGAGTAAGTGTCCCGTAGGAGTTGCTCTGCTGCAGTTATCTCCGAGGGCTCTTGTCTTTGTATTTTAAGAAATATGTCATTTTTACCCCCCAAAAAATTTGAATTATCCCGAGCAGCCTGGCGTTATTCTATATTTTAGTCGTTGTCACCAAATTCCACGAGACGACCAAAACCAACAATGTTAGTCTGTACTTCCTGTTTTGTACTGAAGACATAAATATTTAACTCGGCTCATCTTTCTAATTATTGAACGCTCGGTACTTTCCTGTAGCTTTTCATCAAACGGGTCTAGAATGCTCCCGACAAGTTATGAAAACCTCTCTGGTTTGAGGAAAGGGGAGAGTTTGTCACCTTTTTTATGTGGATGTCTAATCAAGGTCTGATGGTAAATGTAGTCCACTGAAGAACTACATTCCCCAGCGCGTTCTTTACTGACCTCGGTCTCTGCTTCCTGCCGGGCCCTCGGGGACCAGGACTCCAGCAGGCGAGTTCGCTACGTCTGATGGAATAAACCAGACGAACTCCCAAATTGTCTGTGAGGGAAATATTCTTCCACCTAAAACAAACAAAATACAACCTCAACCCTTCTGAATTCAAAGTTTCTTTTCAAGAAGAATACACATTTGGTGCTTCTAGTGAGGATCTGCTGTAAATAAACAGTGTACAGTACTACTGCTACTACCTCTACTACCACTACTACTACTACTCCTACTACTACTACTACTACTCCTACTACTACTACTACTACTACTACTACTACAGCGTGTGTTCACAGTAATGACGGAACAATGGGGCTCATTGACGTATTTGACCCGTTCTTGGTCCCAGGGGAAGGCGTTGCCTCGAGCACAGACCACGCTCGTCAGGCGGATCGCTTCAGTGTCGGTTTTGGTCTCTTTCGTGGGATTTGTTGGCCATAAGAAAATATTAGTTACTTTTAAGAGTGTAAAAAAAAAAAAAAAAAAAACGTTTACCGTTAATTCCAGTGTTGTTCTGATGCAGTACATGATGAACACATTGGTGGACGGAGCACACAGCATGTCGGGGTCTTGGATTCATGTTCCACGGGAGTAACCTTCAGCCTGGGAGTCCGGAGCGCCCGTCTGGGGTCAGCTTCACTCTCCAGATGCACTTCAGGCGGTCCCAAAAAAAGTATTCACAGATTCACAGATTCTGGATCAGTATTGCTTCGGAGCAGCTTGCTGCAGCACTTAGGCCGGGTCCACCCTCAGTATTGTGCCCCTCAAAATCATGCCACCCCGACCCCTCAAAGAGCCCGTCAACGGTTTACCGACCCTGTGCTTGTCCCAGACCCCCCCCTCCAACCCACTCCCACCACCACCCCCACCCCCCCACCCGCCCTCCCCCACCAGAGCTTTCGAACAAACTACATAGATATGGAGGGGGATAAGAGACTGGCGGATACTCCCCTCCTCTTTGCTTACTATGTAGGCTACTTAGCTGTGAAATCTGTCTTGTTTTTAATTGAACAAAAAAAAAAGTATTTTAAATAAACACTAATCATGTATAACAAAAGACATGTGTGTATGATCTGTGGCCTTTTTAAGGGGATCAATATGTGTTGTTGTTGTTGATGATAGAACCAGTACAACCAGTCTGATGCCCTGACTCCTCATTAAGTACTGAATGAAATGTAACATTAGCCTTTCACAAAGATAAAAGGTTAATGGCTTCATCTTGCTATTTCACACGGATAATGGCATTATTATTATTATTATTATTATTATTATTATGGTAAATCATCTGCTAACTAAACTGATCATAAGGCGAGTTCCTGGATATGTTGTGAGCATTAGCCTTTTTAGCTGTCATGATGCTAACTTCTCTTCTCTATTTCAAAATGGTTCTATTTTTTTTTTTTTTTTATGCAAACGTCACCAATCAGAATGCGAAGAAACCCCAGATGCTTACACACACACCGTTTAAAACCGTTGGACTGGCAGACGTGTTGCAGATATCGTCTGTGTGTAACTTATGAATCTGCTGATGTAGGAATATAACGAGTTGGGAGTTGAACACAGTTTTTTAATCCGACATTGCGTTCAGAAAACCCTTTAAGTCTCCAGTGCTGCTGCAGAGTTCACTGTGACCTTTTTTTTTTTTTTTTTTGCATCAATGTGAGGATGAGTATTTAATGAGCAGGATTATCCAAAAACATGACATCTACACATACCATGAAATCATCTGTCTACATATCTAAAACAAAACAATAGATCAGCCATTGGTGATTCCTGTGTCTGTCCTGCTTCTGGAAGTACACAACAGGCGTGAGCGAGTGTCTCGTTGTTTCATGGTGTTCTGGTCGCCGAGGCGACCGCTTTAAAGATGGAGGACGGGGACACGAGGAGGCGACCACCAGTGTGACGTCACACGGGGAAACCGAAGCCTGCAGGAAGTGGTGAGGATTTAATGATTTATTTATTTTTTAAGCTTTTTTTTTTTCCTGCTCCTCCTAAAGCTCATCACGGGATATAGTAATGGGTTTCCATACATTTGAACAGATGCCACTAAACGGTTAAACGTTCCTTTTGTGGAGCAATTCATAACCCAAGCTCTCTTTGACTTTGACACAGAGTTATTTAGCAATTATTAATTTCTTCTGGTAGAATATTGCCACAGATTCCAGTGTTCAAACGCACATCCGCGTTCTTGCACTCTTGGACCATTGAAACTATAGAACAAAAAAAAAAACATGTTACACCAAATGTACAGAAACACACAGGGGTGCTGCCAACTCGAGATCAACTCAGTTTTAATTCCACAATATGAATCAAAATCTACAATAACTTTTTTTCATATCCTTTCAGGAACTCTTATGAGCAGATTTTACACGTAGACAAAAAAAAAAGTTTTTTTTTTTTTTTTACCAACACGTGGCGGCATACATCCTCACTCATACAATCCCGTTCACTCGGACAAAGTCAGCCTAATAAATAAGAGATCTCCATGGAGACAAGCAGTAGTCTAAACAACAGTTGGCCAACAGCACTGAAGGAAACATCACCGACACTCAGCAGCAACACAACACAGGCCTCATTGTCACCAAGTTTCAGATGTTTAAATACACCTCTGTCCTCTGATGGGGGGGGTTTGGGGGGGGGACTTATTGCACCGAACTCTGAGACGGCGTTCCTTTTTTTTTAATATAGTTTGTTTGTGTCAAAGACAGAAAAGAAAAGAACCACTAAAGGTGACCCCTGAGAGACCTCCTTCAGTCCACATCCGACCACAGATCCCTGCTTTAAATCTGCTTCTGCAGAATGTTGTTACGTATACAGCTCTGGACACATTCACGTAATAGATAGTTGTAAATAGTGGGAATATAGTTAATTGTGATTTTCTTTCTTTTTTTCCTTTTTTTTTTTTTTTTTTCTAAAAAGCATCTTCCAAAAGTGCTTGTTGATGCTAAAAGTTGTCTAAAGTAATGACGAACGCTCACGGTCCACTTTGTAAACTGATATTCTTCTCAAACCAACGGCCCTAAAATATTGAACTTAAAATGTTAAATATTTTGCATTTTCTTTCTTTAAATTTAAATTTTAAATGATGATCAATTACTACTTTTCATCAATTAATGAACCAAAAATATCAGCAACTGTTTCCAGCTGATTACGTATCTGAGGAATAATTGAACCTGGTTTTCAAGGTCACTAACATTTAAAGTCAAATTGTCCCAATAAGAGAACGTCTAAAAGCTTGTGCTTGTGGAAACGCCCGTCACCATGGCGATGTCTTTAAATAGTTAGTTTCCTCCAACCATCAGGGCAAAGATATTCAGTCTGCAGTGTTAATAAACATGAGAAAGGCAGCAAGTTATTGCATTTCAGAAGCTGAAATGACTCATTTTGGGTATTTCTACTTTGCATGACTTTAATAATTAGTAGATTATTAAAATTGTTGCCGGTTAGTTTTTTTTGCCCATCGTCTTGTCCATTAATCGACTCATTATTTTTATAAATCATTCAAGTCTGTGACCGTAAACTCTGTCTGTCCCGAGTCCGTGGCATGAGATCACTAGAAAAGAGGAACGGTTGACAAAGTGAGGTCCAGGGACATTTTAGGGGTCATTGAGTTGGTATTAGGGAGTCATATAAAAAAAATTGAGAATAAATAACTATTCCAAGAGTAGAATTCATTGTAGCCACTATTTTTCTGTAAGTCATATTTGTTGTGAGTTTTGGTACAAAATCTTATGGGACTGAGGGTCTGTAGTCTAATGCTGATGGGGAGGTGGAGGTGGTGGGGGTCGTCCCTGATGTGGAGAACATACAGCGGGCACCTCCACTGTCAACCAGCAGATGGGGGTAGAGGCCAAGTTCAGTTCCATCCTGCGGCTTTAACCTGATCACAGCCCGTCAGCGCTCACAACACCAACAGGGCCAGTTCAGAACCGAACCAGAACCGGAGGTCACACCGGGGTCCATTACAAACCCCTCCCAAACGAAGCGCCCGTATCAGCGCGGTGTCGGTGGGACTTCATATCAAACACACCAGATATCACACTCAAACACATCGAGACATGAAACGGCGCCTTTATGTACAAGTTCATACAACCCAGCCCGGACAGCGAGCGGGTCCTCCGGTGTCCGGCACTTCAGCTCGAGGCGTCGGGTGGTTACAAACTACACACGTCACATTAGACACCTTTTTTTCTTTTTTAAACAGCAACTTTATACAATATATACATAAATAAATATGTTTAGTTTTGTCTCTCTCTCAGTGCTCAGGATAAACAGATGGGAAGAAGCGTGTGTGGTTCCATCATGGAGCCATGCGACTCTGTTCGTTTTTTTTTTTTTTTTTTTTAGTAAATGTCCAGTTTGGTCCGCTGCATCAGCTCCACTGAAGGGCCGTCCCGACTGTCACGTGTCAAAAGTCAGACTCTTTTCTTTTAAATATCCTGTCGTGCTTAAATTACCCAGCTTGTTTGTTTAAATGTTCCCCTTTTCGCGCTGGTCCCGTGTGTGTGTTTTTAATTTTTTTTTTAATTGTCACAATCGTCAAGTTTTTGGACTCTTCCGGTAACTCCTCACCGCTGACGTCATATATGCGATGGAGCCGCTTTGTGGTAGATCCCCGGGGTCAGCCCGGTCCCGGTGTGCCCCGTCAGCGCGGTGCTGGCCTCGCTGTACATGGAGGGGGGCGCGGTGGCCTTCTGCGGCCAGCAGGGGCAGCATCGAGCCACGAACCTCCTCCAGGACTCCAGGGTTTTCCCGGACCAGATCCAGACCCCGGAGGTGATGCCCACCACCAGGCACATCAGGTACTTGAGCATGAAGACGGCGTAGTCCGGGCCCGCGCGCTGCCGCTCCGCCGGGCAGGAGCACGCCAGGGCCCGCTCCCAGCCGGGCCGGTAGTGCTGCTCGTAGACCAGGCAGGCCACCACGATGGTGGCGGGGACGGTGTAGAGCACCGTGAAGAGCCCGATGCGGATCATCAGCCGCTCCAGCTTGTCCGTCTTGGTGCCGCCCTGCTTGATGATGCTGCGGATGCGGAAGAGCGAGACGAAGCCGGCGAGCAGGAACAGCGAGCCGGTGAAGAGGTAGACCACGAGGGGCGCGAGCACGAACCCCCGCAGGTTCTCCAGACTCTGGTTCCCCACGTAGCAGATCCCGGCCACGGGGTCCCCGTCCACCGAGCTGAGGGCCAGCACCGCGATGGTCTTCACGCTGGGGATGAGCCAGGCGGCGAGGTGGAAGTACTGCGAGTACCCCGCGATGGCCTCGCTGCCCCACTTCATCCCCGCGGCCAGGAACCAGGAGAAGGACAGCACCACCCACCAGATGGAGCTGGCCATGCCGAAGAAGTACACCAGCAGGAAGACCAGGGTGCAGAGGGCGGGCCCGGTGGTGTCGTAGAGCACGTGCAGCCGGTCGCCGCCGACGCTGCCGCCGGAGCCGCACGCCACCCGCTCGTGGCCCGCCACCAGGCGGATGATGTAGCCCAGAGACACGAAGAGGTAGCAGGCGGCCAGGAAGATGATGGGCCTCTCCGGGTACTTGAAGCGCTCCATGTCGATGAGGAAGGTGGCGACGGTGGTCAGGGTGGAGATGAAGCACAGCACCGACCACAGCCCCACCCAGAAGGTGGTGAAGGCGCGCTCGTCGGCGGAGAAGTAGGGCTGGTGGCAGGGCTGCGCGCAGTTGGGGAGGGGGCCCGTCTGGACCTGGCCGTACAGGGTGTGGGACTCCCTCTTGATGGGGACCAGCGGGTCCCGGCAGCGGCACTCCCTGTCGCACTGCGGGGCCACGGGGGGTCTGGTCCGGCCCTTGGAGGTGGGCTTGGGGAACGGCGGGGCCAGGGTGGTGGCCTCGCTGCTGTTCTGGTCCATGCACAGGGTCTCGTCGCCCAGCTGGGGCAGCTGCTCGCAGCTCATCCTCTCCGGCCACTCGAAGCCGTACTGGCTCATCAGCGGGGAGCAGCCGCGCTTGGCCCGCTCGCACACGGACCGGCAGGGGGGCAGCGGCTTGCGGTAGTCCGGCAGGCAGATGGGGGTGTACATGCTGCACAGGAAGAAGAGCAGGTCCGGAGAGCAGCGGATCCGGACCAGAGGCCAGAACTGGTGCACCTCCAGCCCCACCTCCTCCTGGGTGTCGTGGTTGAACTGGTTGGGCATGTAGGTGAGGTTGTAGCCGATGCCCCTGCACATGGGCACGGTGATGGGCTCGCACACCAGGTCCTTGGAGGCTCCGGAGGCGAGACCAGGACCCCGGAGCAGCAGCAGCAGCAGCAAGAGGGGCCGCGGGGACACCGGGCCGAGCCGCACGTTAGATGCCACAGAGAACATGTTTTAGAATTATTAATTCAGAGTATTAAAAGAAGAAAACAAATGAAATAGAGGGTGTAGCAGCTTCAGTTCATCCCAGAACCCTTTCAGCTGGATCAGGACCAGAGTTTCATTCTGCTTCTTGCAGCCTCCTAATGATTCAAACTAAACGAGGTGAACTCCTGGTGGCGGTGAAGAATCCAGATTTCTTTTTTTTTTTCTTTCTTTTCTTTTTTTTTGTTTGTCCGTAAAGGTCCACAGAGCGCCAGGCCGAGCCTCCGCTGTCAATCATTCACCAGAGATCCCGCAATCATTGCGGAGAAAGTTCATCTCCGGCGGTCACGTTCCAGTACGTTTAACGACCTTGTAACATCTTCTTTTATTTATTTTACCAGCTCCGGTTGTTCCAGACGGGTCGCAGGCGCGCGAGGAAAAGTGGCATCGTGAGACTCGGTGGTCGGCAAAAAAAAAATTAAAAAAATGCGTAAAATAATAAAAAAAAAAATAAAGCTGTCCGAGGAAGTGTGAGGAAAACAAACGAGTGTTTTAAAAGTGAGCGGACAATCAAAAAGAGCTCCAGCCTCTGAGTCCGGAGTAGAATCCACTTGACGTTTATTCCCTCAGGAACATGAACAGCTTTTCTTCTTCTTCTTTTCAAAGTTACTTTTCTGCTGCTTCTAAAGGAAAACAAAATAAAAACGCAAGAATAATCCGGAGCGTCCTAAAGGGGGTTTGAAAAATGAAAAAGAAAAGTTATCCTGTGTTATGAAGTGCGGCGGCGTGCGGCTGCAGCCTTCACTGAGCCCCGGGACGGAATAAAGTCCGCCCGGAGCTGCAGCGCACACAACGGGCACTGCTGCATTCAGGGGCTGTCGGAAATGTCAGAGTCG
The DNA here is from genome assembly GCA_016806645.1 of Ophiodon elongatus. Classification (NCBI taxonomy): domain Eukaryota; kingdom Metazoa; phylum Chordata; class Actinopteri; order Perciformes; family Hexagrammidae; genus Ophiodon; species Ophiodon elongatus. The sequence continues at coordinate 4,576,707 of JACSYO010000333.1, forward strand.
TGCCGTGGACGCACAAGAGGAGATTTCAAGCGACGCCAGTATGAAAAAGGAAGATAAGGATTTTCCTGCGTGACGTGCAATGTCAGCGCTGTCAACTTTTTTTATGAATTAGATAGACCTTCATTTATTTAAAGGAGAAGGGTTGTAAAGTAGGAACACGTGCAAACATATCGAAGTGTAAACAAGCATAATGAGTTAGGGCATATGTTGCTCAGAAGTGGATCTTTTGATTTATAACGACACCAAACCAAAACAAATCAACAGACAAAAGTATAGACCTTATTAATATCTGACCACACATTATTTTCTACTCGGTGTTTACCAACAATAGGCAAGTTATAAAGTGCTTTATGTTAGCCAAAGAAAAAAAGTATGCCAATTAAAGACACTATGAAAAAAACCAAAACAAATAAAGTTAAATAAAATAACATGATACAATTGTATTGCAGTTCTACTGCAGGGATTTGTTTACATCAAGTGTCCTTGTACATGTACTTTATTGCCATGGTAGGCCTACAATTTCGAGGAACTTGCACTTAAGTATTTACATTTTATGTTTCCATGTCTAACGTTACGTTGACAGTTTTTCCTGGTACACGATTTAACAACTATTAAACTTTTTTGTCTTCATTTTCTGCAAATCGACTTATTAGTTATTCAACCATCTGATATTTATTTACAGTCTATAGTTAAAAAAAGATCCAGCTCAACTAACTGCAACATTAAAAGGCCAATAATATCCCATATGTATTTTTTCCTAAAGTGGTATTTGCTACTTTTACTTGTGTTAAAGATCTGATTACTTTAAACGCTGTGACTCCGTTAATCTTCTGATTTCCATTATGAACCATTTCACAGTTGTAAATGTTCCAAGTGTGTCCCAGTTTATTTCCCGTTCCAATGTTTATATTTATTCTGCAGCTCAGCACAGCCCGGTCTGTAAAAAAACTGCTTTTGGCACAGTCCACGTCCTAATCATTTCCCACCGACTGCACCTGAACGCCTCAGTGAGTTGTGTTTATGACTTCCTGCATTAGGAGGTGGGAGTTTACCTGGAGAGCCTGAAGGTATCAGAGGATGGATGAGGTCTCTTCCCCCACTGACACCCGACCAAACGACCACACACACACACACACATAAAACAATAGTTGTTTAAATAGTGAGCGATATATTTATGCGGCATTTTTAAATAATTCCCAATATTGTGAACATCAGTAATGTCCCTTTCTCTTCATTGCAGGCTGGTTATCACGGCCCTTTCCATTTCTATTTTCAGTCCTTATGTCTTTTTCCTCTCGTGTTCCTTTTTAATATCCCAAAACATGCCCATGTGTATGTCGAGAGGCTACGCAGTGAGCTCACATCCACCCACCCAGACCTCTCAGACTGCAGTTTGTCATTAACGTCCTCCAACGGTCTCTCTGTCATTTCCTGTTGGCTCTGATTACGCCGAAGACCACGTCAGGACACCGAGGACTGACGCATTTAATGCAACGTGTGCAACGGACATCCACCCATGAACACCCAGAGCAGACTAAATGCTAGTTATTAGTTATTTGTTTAAAGCCTACATACTCTATTCCAACCCTTGTGTTTTGTTTTTGCCGAAGTTAAAGAGGACCCATAGTTCTTCGTCGTCAAAGTATTTTACAGTCTGGCTTTGGTCGGATTTAGTAAAGTTGCCACAGCAATTGTAAATAAATCTGTGGCGCTCAGTAACTGATCGTAGTCTGACTCTGCTCTCTACGCTGAACACACACACACACACACACACACATATACACACACACACACACACACACACACACAGCCATGCCCCACGTCGGACAAAGGTCACAACGCTCTCTGGGGGACAAAGGTCTCAGAGGGTGTGTTTGTGTGTGTGCGCTCAACATATCAGCCAAGACGAGTCTTTCTCAGTCTGATTTACCTTCACTCAAGTTACTTGGACTAATGAAAGCAAACAGCGAGGAGTTCATGTGTAAAGCCTGGACGGCATCAATCTCTCATGTGTACACAAACACACACACGTGTGTGCGTCTCTACCGCGAGGAGCCGCTTTGACGTGGTGTATTACTTTGCCTGTCACCTGTAACCATCTCATTTGATCCCAAACAAACATTTGAAGGAGACTAAAACACCAGATATAGACCACTTGAAAATGTCCTCACAATCCCAGTCTAACACTGACAGTGGTCCTCACAAAGATGGAATTATAAGAGCACACACACACACACACACACACACACAAAGTGCTGGGCAAAAAAATTTGAACTCGTTTTGTTAAACACCTACTTTGTTGATTTGACCAGATTAGGATGAGATTAAAATCATTTCGGACAATGGGTCAGCTGATGCTGATTTTCAATGGGAATTCTTACTGTTGAAAATAAAGATGAAAACAGATTTTTGGAATCAAAATTCATGTAAATTTTGACAACTGTACAAATGTTAGCTGAATAGCATTACTCTTTTTTTCTCTTTGTAGTCAATCAGCTTTGGGTTTTTCCAGTTTTTTTAATATTTTTTAACTCTCATGGTCTTGTCTTTTGGCCAACGTACCTCTTCCTTTAGTATTTTCTCAGAGAACACACGGGCAAACACATGTCCACATGCGGCTTTCTATTGATTGGATTGTAGTCGTTCTGCCTCTGAACCTCTCCTTGTGTTTAGTCTGCACACACCTCGGGGCCTTTTACTTTGAAAAAGATGCAAACCTTACCACAGAACATTTTATTTTCCAAAGCATCCTGCAGATTAAGTGGCCGCCACTTTCATGTCAGTGCAGCGTGGAAATCAACATGCAGAGACTCGTTCGAGTGAAGTGAGCCGTCACAGTGAACCAACATCGCGTCGGTTTCTGTGGTCGGTGACTTAACTTTGTTTTTTTCAGACTTTAGACGCTTTAAATGTCAGATTATTTACCCTCTTTTAGCTCTGTTTTTGGTCTCCACCAACTTCTGAGAGAAGTACCGGTGTCTTTAGCTGCTAAATGCTCCACTATGTTCACCAGCTATCCGCTAACTGTCTGTCTGCTAATGGCCAGACGGGACGCAGTGAGTTTTTAGAGCTTTTTCTCTGTAAACAGCGCTCCAGAGAGCGGGAGAGTAAACCAAACGGTAACGTCGCGGGACGGAGAGTTAAAAAAGGGAAAAGGGAGCTGCGAATTCGGGTTATTTCGACCCCTTTCACATTGTTATTTGATCCATTGTTATTGATTATGTTCCCCTCAAAAACTTACTGTGCATGTTGTTGTCAAACTCAAAATTGCATTCTCAGTTTGTCAATGAATGTGCAACTTCGAGAAGATCTTGCGAGCTGTGAGGAGGAAGTAACTTTTTCCTTCACAGTGCCTCCGTTTGAATCCACTGTAACTGTGATCCAGGCGGACAGAAGCTCGGGGAGCAAGGGCCGAACGTTTCAGAGCAACCATTAAGTCCACATGGGGTCGGGGAGAATTTTGGAACCTGATTATTTATTCAGTTGAAGTCTTTTGATGAATATGTATGTTATACATTTTGGTCTCATTTTAGTCATGACATTTTTTGTTAGTTTTAGTTTGTGTGTGTGTATATATGTGTGTGTGTGTGTATATATACATATATATACATATATATATATATATATATATGTGTGTGTGTGTATGTATATATATATATATATATATGTGTGTGTG